>CAUYQG010057329.1:0-23441 GCA_963574415.1 Tarsius wallacei | reverse complement strand
TATGACTGGGGATTGCATAACCACACCCTGAAATGGAGAAGTGTATTCCTGGGTTCTTCAATACCAAAGACTTTCCTTCCCAACCTGTTAATCACTTCTTTTGAAGTCTTCAAAAAGTCTGGTAAACAAGAACTTTCCCATTGTCATTTACGAAACAAGAACTCACATTTGGGCCTGTAATTCTTCCCAGAATAAACTTCACTTATGACACCTTCAACCAGCTTTGGTGGGAGGCACAATTGGTACAAGCCTTCTGGAGGGGAACTGGGAGGGATGGGTCAGATGTCATAACCTCGAAATTTTATTTCCAGTCATTCATCTAAAGCTAATGGTCAGATGAGTGAACTTTGTTAGAAACAAATGAATAGGAAACAACCTAATTATACATTTGATGGTTTATGTTACGTGTCAGCTTGACTGGGTTCTAGGATACTCAGATTAAACATCGTGTCTGGGTGTGTCTGTGAGGGTATTTCCAGATGGGATTAGTGTTTGAACTGGTGGACTGGGTAAGTCAGATGGTCCTCCCCAGTGTAGGTGGGCATCACCCAATCCCTCCAGGGCCTGAACAGAACAAAAAGCGGGGAGGGAATAATTCATTCCACCCCTCTTTTTTTTTTTTTTTAATCTGCCTCATTCACCTCTCTGGCTGAGCCATCTCACCTCTTCTTCCTTGAGACTGGGATTCACATCAACTCCTTTGAAACTCAGCTTCTGGACTCTGGCTGAAGAAATACATCATTGGCATTCCTAGGTCACCAGCTTGCAGAGATGAGGGTCTCCTCAGCCTCATTGTCATGTAAGACAATGCTTTATTACACACACACACACACACACACTCATATTGGTTCTGTTTCTCTGGAAAACCCTGACTAATGCAATCCACACATCTAGTATTGGTTAAATAAATTATGTAGTTATTGCAGGATCAATTTATGTGAATATCAGTATAACCACCAAAAGGATAATGAACATTTTTATAACTTCCTGTTTTTATAAATGTTTTCAATGTGCAAATAATCAGGGAGGAAAATGCTGTTTATATTTTGAAAACAAAACAAGCACCTCCTTCCTTAGTTTCGTTGCTCTCTTTTGAATACTCAAGGATTTCTATTTTTTCACAGGCAAACTTACTCAAGAGTCTGAGAGGTTGGCTTTTAAAAAACTGCTTTAATTTCCAATCATTTTTGTAGAAAATTTCAGCACATACAAAACAATAAAATAATACTGTGAACTGCATGAGCTTCATTCGTGGCCAGTCTTGTTTCATCATGTCTCCCTTGCCTTCCACCTCTTTCTTCACTGAATTATTCTAGAGCAAACCTCAGACATCAAAGAATTTCTTCCACACGTGTTTCAGTGGATCACCTCTAAAGCATAAGGATGCTTCTGAAAACATACCCGTGTACATTATACATGGCAATTTAACAGTAACGTTGTAATGTCATAACATATCCAGTCAGTGATAAATTTCCTTGGGGCCACTTTGTACAACTGTGTTACCCACAGGTGAGTTACCAGGTCTCTTATACATTTAATTTTTTCATTTTAAAAATGGAAAAAACGTGGATAATTGAAAGTGTTAATGAGATAATAGACTTAAAGTGTTTGGCAAAGAGTCTGGCGCATTGTAAATGTCCCTACTTTTTCATACACTTTGTGTGAATTAGGCCTTACTTTGTAAACGTCCTATTTACATTCTCTGGCTCTTTTTCAGGTGGGCAGTGTTCATACCAACCTTTATCTTTCATTCCTATTCTCCACATTTTTTCAGCATGTTCTATGCTTTTTTTATTATACTTATAATTATGCAATTGAATGTGTCACTCTTCCTTTTGTTCTGATCTAATACAATACACACCTGTATGTTCTAGTGTTTGATGGTTTCATATATGTTATTTAACCCATGTAAACTATGAATGTTACTCCTTACATGGGCCCAATGACCTATTCTTTTAGTTTCAAAGCAAAACTTTAATTATTCTAAATTCACGAGTTTATATATATGTATATATATATATTTTTTTCTCATTAAACTTTGTTTTAATGGGTCTCAAAATTCTGTGACAGATTTTTGGTCAAGTTGTTTCCATTAAAGAGTATTGATTTCAAAAACTAATAACTTAAAACTGCCACACGCAAAAAAACCAAAATGGGCCACAAAACATTCTCCTTTCCTTCTGAAAGTTTTTCGATGCATTGTTATCATTAACCAGTCTTTTACTGTTCAACTTAAATGGCCAACTGAAACAAACAGTTCTGAGACCGTTCTTCCACCACTGATTAAGACTGGGGTGGCAGGTATTGGAGATAATATTCATTTAGCCTTCTGAGCTTTCTGAGCAGACTTGGTGACCTTGCCAGCTCCAGCAGCCTTCTTGTCCACTGCTTTGATGACACCCACAGCAACTGTCTGCTTCATATCACGGACGGCAAAATGACCCAGATGAGGATAGTCAGAGAAACTCTCCATACACGTGGGCTTGCCAGGAACCATATCAACGATAGCAGCATCACCAGACTTCAAGAATTTAGGGCCATCTTCCAGCTTCTCACCAGAACGGCGATCAATCTTTTCCTTCAGCTCAGCAAACTTGCATGCAATGTGAGCCGTGTGACAGTCCAGTACAGGGGCATAGCCAGCACTGATTTGGCCTGGATGGTTCAGGAAAATCACCTGAGCGGTGAAGCCAGCTGCTTCCATTGGTGGATCATTTTTGTTGTCACCAGCAACATTGCCACGGCGAACATCTTTGACAGACACATCCTTGACATTGAAGCCCAAGGAAGGACTTCACTCAAAGCCTCATGGTGCATTTCAACAGACTTCACTTCAGTTGCAACGTTGATTGGAGCAAAGGTGACCACCATGCCAGGTTTGAGGACACCAGTCTCCACTCGGCCCACAGGGACAGTCCCAATACCACCAATCTTGTAGACATCCTGGAGAGGCAGACGCAGGGGCTTGTCAGTTGGACGAGTTGGTAGCAGGATGCAGTCCAGTGCTTCAAGCAGCATGGTTCCACTGGCATTACCATCTTTACAGGTGACTTTCCATCCCTTGAACCAAGGCATGTTAGCACTTGGCTCCAGCATGTTGTCATCATTCCAACCAGAAATTGGCACAAATGCTACTATGTCAGGATTGTAGCCAATTTCCTTAATGTAAGTGCTGACTTCCTTAACAATTTCTTCATATTTCTTCTGGCTGTAGGGTGGCTCAGTGGAATCTATTTTATTAACGCCAACAATTAGTTGCTTCATACCCAGTGTGTAAGCCAGGAGAGCATGCTCATGGGTCTGCCCATTCTTGGAAATACCAGCTTCAAATTCACCAACACCAGCCGCAACAATGAGGCCAGCACAGTCAGCCTGAAATGTGCCTGTAATCATGTTTTTGATGAACTCTCTGTGTACTAGAGCATCGATGATAGTGACGTAGTACTTGCTGGTTTCAAATTTCCACAGGGAGATATCGATGGTGGGATGCCACTTTCACATGCAGCTTTCAACTTATCCAAGACCCAGGCATACTTGAAGGAGCCGTTTCCCATCTCAGCAGCCTCCTTCTCGAATTTCTCGATGGTTCTTTTGTTGATGCCGCCACATTTGTAGATCAGGTGGCTGGTGGTGGTGGACTTGCCCGAATCAACGTGTCCGATGATGACGATGTTGATGTGCATCTTTTCCTTTCCCATTTTGGCCTTTAGGGGTGGTTTTCACGACACCTGTGCTCTGGCGGCAAACTCGTTGCGAAAAAGCCAATCTTGTCTTAACTCAATGAAGAATTCTCTAATAAACTCTGTGCCTTAGTTGTGTGTTCTGAAATTAGTCCCTCTACCTAAATATGATAGTCAGTTTGCTCTAGTTATACTAGTTAGATATCTGCTAGTGTTGACTTATCCCTCTCCCTCTATATACATTTAAATAATAGATCATCAATTCTACTTCTAAAATATCCATCGTATTTGTCTATCTTTCTTCATTCCAATTCAAGCCATCTTCATCTCTTCCCCAAACCCTTAAGAAGGTGTCTAACATTCTACCCTTTCTAATTCCTTTTGAACACCAGTCAGAATTTTTTTTTGACATATAAATCTGAGTATATTACTCCTCCTTTAAAAGTTTTTAATTGGGGCCCATTGTCCTTAGGATCAAATTCAAACTCCTTAACAATGTATTGTAGAATTTTCTCTCAGTTTTAGTTTCTTAGCATGACTTGAATCAGCCTCTCTTTCTCTTTTTTTCATTTCTATTCTAGATATTTGAATTTATTTCATACCCTCAGTTTTGCTGACTTTCTCTCATCACTGGGTCTTCATATATTCTTTCCCTTCCTTCTGGAACATGCCTCTACTTTCACCTCCCAGTATCTTCTGGATAAGTGTTTGCTTCTTGCTTCCCAGGATTTAAAGAATCTCCTTTGAATGAAGCCAACCCTGACCTCCCAGATTAGGCTTGCTTACTGCAATTTACCTTTTTATCCCCGGTCTCTTCCTAATAACTGGTGCTCCCTAAATACCGGTTTTTATTGAGAGACTTCTGTCTTTATCTCTTTGGACCTCCGTCCCTACATGACTTATGGCCACCTTTATTTCCACTGTCAGTGTCTCCCATCCTAGCTACTCTACCCCCAGACAAAGGAAAACTCAGTCATTATCTTTCCTCTTCTATACAAACGGAGAGAAATTTAGACAAAATCTTTATAAAATGCCTCTAGTGCTTTATTCTCTAGGAATAGTCATCAAATTTCTGGCTAGTTTGTAATTCATTCTGTAATTTTCACTTTCTGTCTTTGTCTAAATTCTATAGAAAGTTCCATAAATTATGTATCAAATATTAATGCAAAAACTCTCTAATTATCTCTCTTGTATACATACACAGAGGGTGCCAAATAATTTATACATACTTTAAGAAAGAAAAAAATTGTATTAAAATAGTAATATTCCATATATAACAATAACAAAAATAAATACAAGTGACGTTTGACTTCTGCAATTTCAAGAGGTGCTCAAAGTGGTTACCATGAGCATCCAAAGACTTCTGATTATGCCTAGCTAAAAGTGGTTACCATGGGCATTCAAACACTTCTGATTATATCTAACCAATACATAGATAACATCACTTAAAATATGTACAAATTTTTTGGCATCCCTGGTATATACATGAGGGGATACCAAAAAAAATCCTGCAATGTATTTATTAAAAATTGTTTATCTATTCCTGCATGTTTAAGCTTCAGTCACGTTCAAAGTACTCTGTTTGATGCAATACACTTATCAAGACATTTTTCTACTGCTCACTACAGTTTTTGCACTCATCAATTTTGATGCTTTTTAGTGCTTCTGCTGTTTTTTTGTTTCACCTTTTCCAGCAAAACATTTTCTTTGAGGACTTTTTCACCTAGGGGAGCAAAAAAAATGTTGCTCAGGGTAAAATCCAGTGAGTAGGGAAGGTGGGGCATGGGGGTCATGCCATTTAGTCAAAAACTGCTGAACACAGTGTGGTGTGGGCAGATGCATTATCATAGTGGAAGTACTAATCACATGTCTGTCACAACTTGGCATGTTTCTTCCACAAATCATGATACAACATTTTATAAATTTCCAGATAAAAATTTTGGTTGATCCTTTGACCCAGGGGAACAATTCTGAGTGTACCACAAGGGCCTGCCCTCCAAAATAATTCCGTTTTTTTAAGGTCCCCCCAAATATATGTATATATATATATATATATTTGTTTATATATATTTATAACAATATGTAACAATATATAGTTACTTAAACAAAAGGTAAAATAAGTATATGTATTTTCAAAAATAGATATTAAATATATTATATATACATATATATTTATGTAAATATTTATATATTTTACCTTTTGTTTAAGTAATTTTTTCACCAATCTTATAAGAGAAAAAAATGAAAGACATTTTAAGATTCTACTTTTGTTTTCCATGGGTTCTCTTCTACCTCCATTGCATTTTTTAACACCATATCTACCATCAAGGTGGATTAGCAATTTAATAAATGAATATAAAGTGATTTTAGGTCTCTGAGTTACAGTTAAACTTAAAGTGACATTTAACCATACTGCATACTTGTTAAAAAGCAGCAAACTATTTGAATGTGAGGTAAAAATGCACCTACCCAAGTATTATCTGGTTCTCTGAAACTGTCCCTTAATTTTTTTGATAACTGTTTTATGCTTGCTAATCCTGACACATTAGCTTTGAGCTGAAGTTTCAGCTAATTATTTACTTCTATATACATATTATTCTTAAAAATTCAGTATAAAATTTATGTTCAGAGTTTCCTTAACTGCCGTTGAGAAAGAACCTTGATTTACTTATTTCACTTTGTAGTAGAAATCTGGGAAAACTCCTTTTAAGAGAAAAAAATAAAAAAAATAAACCTTTATAGTGTGAGATATAGAGGATCTATAAGAACAGAATTTAAATTATTTTTTATGCATGCAGGTGTGGTCTAGCAATAAAGTTTATAAAAAATCTTTCAAGAGGTATAATATGCTCTATATTGCATTACTATCTACTGCAGAGCTATGCTTAGACATATTACACAGATGACTTAATTAAATTTTCTCTCTCTGGTGCAGGGCACACATTCCAGCCCCCGGAAAAGTGTTGTGAGGGCAGGCAGAAGTTCAGGGTGATGAAGGGTCTCTCTATCTGCATCACCTGAGAGTGCACCAGGTCATCACTGTCAGCTCCAGCACCTATGCATTGGTGAAGGTGTCTGATTACACTAGCTCATAAGAGTTGAATGGGGATGTTGTTACATGAAGGCATTCAACATCCTAAGGCAAAAACTAATGGAGAGGAGAGTCTTGTGATCTATATTCAGTGCGCTGCTGGTGGGTGTGTGAGTACAATGACTTCAGTCTCTACAGTGGCTGTCTCAAAAGGTTTGTGGTATTCATAAACATATGATACAAATATTTATTAAAGGAGGGATCCAAGATGGCCACCATGGAGTGGCAGACTAGTGCCTCTCTCACCGAGTGAGACAGAGATTAGAGACCCAGCTAATGATAGACTCAGTCACCCTGAACAGTTTTGGATGGGTGAAGCACCTTGCACCCAGCAAAGTTATCTTTGAACACATAGAAACAAAAAAGCAATGGCAGGTGATGGAATCTGTGTGCCCAATCCCCAGCCATGTACCAGACTAACAGAGGAACTGAAGCCCTGCCCGGTGTACAATAGTGGGTGAGTGATCCTGACATGTTTTTAGTTGGTTCCCCCATTCCAAGTAAGTGATATGGGAACAAACTTGAACTTGGACAGCCCCTAAGAGTGCATTATCTGCCAGCAGAGCTCAGAGACTGACCCAAGAATGGAAAATCTTGTCTGTAGATTACACTTGGCTTGTGCCTACTGCCAACATTTCATAACCAACTCTCATCCCCAGATTAGGAAGAATCACCTGTCAACTCCACATGCCCACAAGGCAGATCCCTGCATGGCAGGAAATTAACTTTGAAGTGCTGAGCATAGACTTGAATGAAGAGGAAGTGACACAAAAAACATCCAAAGGCTTCTGAATTGTTAACCACAAAAAAAGAGAGAGGGGGTTAATCCTCCACTCCCATTCCCTGCAGACTTCTTGCAACAGTATCTGAAAACCAATCTGATTGGACTAATTGCCAGGAAGAATAATCTGCAGTAGAGAGGCCTTTCACAGCGTGGAGCAAGGGACAGGCGTGAATACCCATCTCTCTCTCACTGAGTAACCTATATGAGTATTGAATGACAGAAAAGGCCCTGGAACAGAGGAACATTGACTAACTTCAGAGTAAAAATCAAAGAGGAAAAATAGAGAGGAAATAGTAGCTTTTCACAAATGCAGACAATCAATTAAAAAATATAAGGAGTCCTCAGAGTCTTAAAGAAACAGGATCCAAAAAAGTGGCTATCAGAGCACAAAAATTTGGAAGTCCCTAGAAAAATCTACACCAGATGAAAATCACAGAACTAAGAAAGTGGATGGTTAAAATAAAGAGAACCATGAGAAATTAGAAGCAAAACTCACTGAAGTCATACAGAAAGTAAAAGCAGAGTTGGTCAATTTCAGAAAAAGCCCATTCTAAGATTACGGAAATGAATAACTTTATTTTGGAATTTAAAAACTATATCAAGCATAGGGAGTAGGAACAGTCAGGCAGAGGAAAGGATCTCAGAACTTGAAGACCAAATTATGGAACTAACCAAGTCTCTGTGAAATAGAAAAAAAAATGCTCAAAATGAATAAGCAAAGACTGAAAGATGTGGAACAATGTCAAGAAGTCAAATCTAAGAAGAATTACAAATAAAAAAAGAAGTCAAATCTGTGTCTGATTGGTTCCCTGAAGTAGAAAGGGAAACTAAAAATGCTATGAAAGAAACATTCCATGAGGTCATTCAAGAAAACTTTCCTTATCTTGCTAGAGATGTGACCAATAAAGCACAAAAGATTCAAAGAAGTCTCACAAGGTATCACATGGGAAGACTACCTTCAAGACACATAATCATCCACCTTCACAAACTACAAAAAAGAATTCTAAAAATAATAAGAGAGATGGTAAGACCACTTATTGGGAAAGACCTATCAAAATTGCTCCAGATTTACTGGCAGAAACACAGCAAGACAGATGGGACTGATTTCCCATTTTTAATGTTCTCAATGATAAGCAATTCCAGTCAAGAATTTCCTACCCCATGAAGCTAAGCTTCATCAGTGATGGAGAATTAAAATTCTTCCTAGACATCCAGTCCATAAGAGAATATGCCACCTCCTGACCAGACTTTCAGGAGGTGGTTAAAAAACTGTTGCACACAGAAACAAAAGAATGATCATACCCATCACCATATTACAGGCAAATACAGATTTAACAGAGCATACAAAGCATTCATAAAAAAAAATACGCACATATATAAATACAAAAGTTAAAAGGAAGCCAAGCAACCCCTTAAGAACCCTATAACAGAAATAAGCTTGGACATTTTAATAATAATTGGAATATGAATGAACTGAATGCACCACTGAAGGGGCATAAAATGACAAACTGTGTAGGGAGTCATGATCTGCATTCTGCTTCCTCTAGGAAACTCATCTCATTGTAAAGGGCAAACATAGGCTCAAAGTTAAGGACTGGAAAATGATCTTTCAGGCAAATGGAATGCAGAAAAGAGCAGGTGTATCTATTCTGGCATCAGACAAAGCAGACTTCAAACCGTCAAAAGTTAAAAAGGACACAAAAAGAACCAGGCACAGTGGTTGATGTCTATAATCCCAGCACTTTGGGAGGCCTAGGTGAGAGGATTGCCAGAGCCCACAGGTTCGAGACCAGACTGGGTAACTTGGCAAGACCTCATCTCTACAATAAATCAAAAAATTAACTGGGCATGGTGGTACATGCCTGTAATTCCAGTTACTTGAAAGGCTGAGACAGAAGGATCACCTGAGCCCAACAGGTTGAGGCTGTGGTGGCCATGAGTGTGCTGCTGCACTCCAGTCTGAGTGACAGAGTGAGACTCTGACTCACAAAAACAAGCAAAAAAGGAAACATAAGGACACTACATAATGATAAAAGACTCAATTCACCAGCAAGAAATATCCACCTAAAACACATATGAACCCAGCATAGGAGCATCAGGTTTTATAAAACAAATGCTAGGTAAACTAAGAAGGACATAGACACTCACACAATCATATTTGGAAATCTAAATGCCCTGTTAACAGCCCTAGACAGATCATCAAGGCAAAAAACAAACAAACAAACAAAAACAAAGAGATCCAGAACCTTAACTCAATACTCAATCAAATGATTATAATAGCCATCTACAAAACACTCCAATCAACCACTACTGAGTATACATTCTACTCTTCAGCACATGGAACATACACCAAGAATGATCACAATCTCAGACATAAATCAAGTGTGAACAAATTTCAAAAGATTTAAATAAAACCATGCATCTTCTCATGTCACAATGGTATAAAAATAAATATCACCACCAACAAGATCCTCTCAAAACACACAAAGACATGGACACTATGCAACATGCTTCTGAATGACTTCTGGGTCAACACAGAAATTAAGACAGAAATGAAAAATTTCTGGAAACAAATGAAAACAAAGACACAAGAATTTCTGGGATGTCATGAAAGGAATGTTATGAGGAAAGTTCATAGCATTGCATGCACACATCAAGAAAATAGAAAGTTTACAAGTAAACACCTTAATGACACACCCAATGGAACTGGGAAGGCAAATATCAATTTCAGTAGAAAATTCCAGATCACCAAGATAAAGTGAAAATTGAAGGATGTAGAAGAAACAAATCATAGCTAGGAACAACAAAAACAAAATCTGGTTATTTGAATGGATAAATAAGATTGGAGGACCCTTGACTGGATTGACTCAAAAAAAGGGAGTCTAAATAAACACAAGTAGAAACAAAAACAGCAATGTTACAACTGATACTGAAGAAATTCAAAGGATTATCAGAGATTAATTTGAATATCTGTATGCAAATAAACTAGAAAAGCTTAGGGAAGTGGAGGATTTTCTGGCATCATACAACCTCTCAAGGTTTAAACAAACAGAAATTGAAACTCTGAACAGATCAATAAAAATCCAGGAAATTAACTGAGTTTTAAGAAACTTCCCTGCAAAAGAAAGAAAAAACTGGACCAGATGGCTTCATAGCTGAATTCAACAAGACATACAAGGAGGAGCTAATGCCAATAATATTGAAAGTATTCCTGGCAATTGAGAATGATGGCATTCTCCCCAACTCATTTTAGAAAGCTAACATCATACTTATAACCAAACTTGGCAAAGACCCAACAAGGAAAGATAATTACACGCCAATATCCTTGATGAACACAGATGCAAAAATTATCAACAAGATTCTAGCAAATTTGATCCATCAATATCTCAAGCATCATCCACCATGATCAAGTAGGCTTTATTCTTGGGACAAAGGACTTGTTCAGCATTCAAAAGACCATAAACATAATTTAGCACATAAACAGATATAAAACCAAGAACAATATGATTATTTCATTAGACACAGAGAAGCATTGAACAAAATCCAACATCACTTCTTGGTAAAAGTCCTTGAAAACTTAGAAGGAACATTCTTCAAAACAATGAGTCATCTATGATAAACCTGCAGCCAACATATTGCTCAGTGGGCAGAAGCTGGACACATTCCCCCTAAGAAATGAAACAAGGCCAGAGTACCCACTCCCACCACTCCTATTCAACATAATTCTGAAAGTCCTAGCCAGGCCAATCAGACAAAAGAAGGAAATCAAGAGTATTCAATTAGAAAAAGAGGAAGTTAAGCTATCCCTCTCTTTGGAAAATAGGATTTCATACCTAAAAACCCTAGGTATGATTTCTAGGTATGGTTCCATACCCAGAAAACCCTAAAGAATCTGTCAAATCCTCCCTGCAATGATAAATGACTTTGGTAAAGTCTTATGCTATAAAATCAATGTGCAAAAGATAGTTGCATTTCCATACAAGCAGGCAGATAATCAAATAAAAAACAAAATTCCATTCACAATAGCCACAATAAATAAATAAACACCTTGGCATCTACCTAACCAGAGAAGTGAAAGACTTTTACAATGAGAACTACAAAATGCTGCTCAGAGAAATCAAGGATGACACAAACAAATGGAAAAAACAGTCCATGCTCATGGATGGAAAGAATCGATACTGCCAAGATGGCCATCCTATGCAAGGCAAATTACAACTTTAGTGAATACTCATCAAATTACCAACAACTTTTTTCACAGACCTGGAAATGACAATAGAGAAATTCATATGAAAACAAAAAAGAACATGAAAAGATGAAACAATTCTCAGCAAAAGTATCAAAGCAGGAGGTATCACAATTTCAGACTTTAAACTTTATTACAAGGTTACAGTAACCAAGATATGTTATTGGTACAGGAATAGGCACAAAGACCAATGTAACAGGATAGAGATTCCAGATGTAAAAACACAGTCTCAAACAATAGCCACCAATAACAATTATTAGGTAAAGAGACCATATTCAGCAAACAGTAATGGGAAAACTGGCTAACCACATGTATAGGAATGAAACTGGACCCCTACCCATCACTATATATGAAAATCGACAGAAGTGGATGAAGGACCTAAACATAAAATCCTCAGACTATAAGAATTCTAGAAGAAAACCAAGGAAACACTCCTCTGGACATTAGATTGGGCAATGAATTCATGACCGAATCCCCAAAAGTGAATGCTATAAAAGCTAAGATAGACAGGAAAGACCTCATCAAAGTGAGAAATAAGTTTCTCACATCTCCAAAAATAACGTATACTGTCTTCTCCATCACTTACATGCATCAGCCATACTGCTTTCTATTGGTTTCTTAGAGTGAGCTTTTTCACACTTAATCACTTATGATTTGTTTCCCTGAGGATCTTCTCATCCTTTGGGTTAGTTCAGTTATTATCTCTCCAAAGTAGTCTTATGTAAAGTGAGCTTATTTAATTACATTTTATCTCAGCAGTTGATTTTTACATCACAAATAGTGTATTTTTGTTTTTGACTTATTTACAGTTTTATTGTATTATTGTATATGCTTCCACCAGACCATAGGATTCATGAGAATGGATTTCTCCCTATTATATTCATCCCTTGTCTCATAACTATGTCTGTCACATAGTAGAAATAATAACATATTTGATTAAATGATAGATAGAGTCATTTATTAAATGAATAAATGAACGAATGAGAAAAAATATGAATTGACCAGATCTAGTTCATAAATACCTAAGGTACCTTTGGTTGTGCTATACTTTGAATCCTAACCTCTTTCAACTCTATCCCAGTAGTCTCTATGTCTACATTTTAATCCTTGTTTTCAACCATCCAACTCCTTTCAATCAACCCATTCATATTTTACTTTCTTATTCATGGATCAGTTATAGCATGTTGTTCTACCCCCAAAAAATATATATGTATACATAACAAATTAAGTTTAACACAACATGACCTAGGGTCATTTAACTAGGTTCCTTCACTTTCCATATGATTTAGAAAATCTTACCCAATGATCCAGTTTCTTTAGTTACATAATAAAATATACTACTTCACTACATATTTTTAATTTAAAAATTGTAAAATGTAAAACCAATCACTTTTATTTTATTTGAAATATAAAATTAATTTTAAAAGAGTATAATGCATAAGTATACAGATGATTATCTGATGGAATTTTAGAAAGTGAAAACTCCCATGTAATGCTATGTAGACAAAAACAGAATATTATTAGTTCTTCAGAAGTACCTCTGTGTCCCCTGCTAGTCAAAATCCCCTGTCAAAGGGAAATACTCTTCCAATATTTGCTTAACCATAATTAGTTTTCCCTATATTTTAACTTTATACAAATTAAATAATTCAATATGTATTATTTTCTGTTGTACTTCATTGCTTAACATTGTTTACAATATATATTATTATTATCACTTTAAAATACTTTATTCTTTTTATCACTAGACTCTAAGTCATCTATATTATAATATATACATTTTAAAAATTTTTTAAATTTTATTTTATTTTATTTTATTTCAAAGATGTGGAGCACAATTCAGTGTTAGGTATACAAATGTTGATTATGCAGGTACCCTTGTTTATGAGGTATGCCCTTCTCTCCCCTAGCAGTTTCCCTCAACTGCCAGTCGCACCCCCCTTCCCCTGACAGTTTCCACCTACTGCCAATCACATTCTTATAGCATGATAATTGTTCAAGGTCACCTTATGAGTGAGAACATATAGAACTCAGTTTTTTATTTCTGTGATAAATCACTGAGTATGATCGACTCTAAATCCGTCCAATTTGCTGCAAAGTCCATATATTTGTCCTTCTTTATGGCTGCATAATATTCCATTGTGTATATGTACCACATTTTTTTAATCAATTGTTCAAGGTCCGCTTAAGAGTGAGAATATATGGTACTCTGTTCTTTGTTTCTGTGATAGATCATTGAGTATGATTGACTCTAAATCCATCCAAGTTGCTGTGAAACCCATGTTTGTCCTTTATGGCTGCATAATATTCCACTGCGTATATTTACCACATTGTTTTACCAGTCCAGCTTCGATGGGCAGCATGGCTGTTTCCATGTTTTTACTATTGTGAATAGAGCTGCAATAAACATGTGTGTGCAGGTATCCTTTTGGTAGAATGATGTGAATTCCTCCAGGTATATTCCCAATAGGGGAATTGCTGGGTCATATGGAAGGTCAATTTCTAGTTCTTTCAGAAATCGCCACACTGTCTTCCAAAGTGGTTGCACTAGTTTGCATTTCCACCAGCTATATAGAAGCGTTCCTTTTTCTCCACATCCTCACCAGCAACTGTTGTTTGTTTTATTAATGAACACCATTCTTACTGGGGTTAGGTGGTATTTCAATGTGGTTTTGATTTGCATTTCTATGATAATGAGTGAAGTTGAGCACCCTTGTATGTGTCTGTTGGCTGCCCATATATCTTCTATTGAGAAGTGTCTATTCATGTTTTTCTCCACTTTTTAATGGGGCTGTTTGTTTTTCAACCTTTCACCATGTTTGAGTCCCTTGTAGAGCCTAGATATTAGGCCTTTGTCAGATATCCACTTAACAAATATTTTTTCCCATTCTGTGGGGTGTCTCCCTGCTCTCTTGATGGTTTATTTTGCTTTGCTGAAGCTCGTCAGTTTGATGATGTCCCAATTGTCTATCTTATTTCTTATGATATGGGCACTAAGTGCTCTGATCAGGAATTGGTTCCCAGTTCCAATTTCCATAAGGATGTTTCCTGCATTTTCTAAGATTCTTATAGTTTGAGGTTTTATGTTTAGGCCTTTGATCCATTTAGAGTTAATTTTTGTATATGGTGATAGGTAGGGGTCCTGTTTCAATCTTCTGCATGTGATCAGTCAGTGTTCCCAGCACCATTTACTGAATAGGTTCTCCACTCCACTGTGGTTGTTGTTGGAGACTTTGTCATGATGAGTTAGTTGAGATATTGAGGCTTTGCTTCTGGAATCTCTATCCTGTTCCATCGGTCTATGTGCCTGTTCTTGTAGCAGTACCAGGCTGTTTTGATTACTGTAGCCTTATAGTAAAGTTTGAAGTCTGGAAGTGTGATATCCCCTGCTTTGTTTCTTTTGCTAAGGATTGTTTTGGCTACTCATGGCCATTTATGTTTCCATATGAATTTCTGTATTGTCATTTCCCAGGTCAGAGAAGAATGATCTTGGTAATTTAATGGGCATTGCATTGAATCTGTAGATTGCCTTCGGTAGGATGGGCATTTTAACAACATAGATTCTTCTTATTCATGCTCATAGAATATTTTTCCATTTGTTTGTGTCTTCTTGGATTTCTTTGAGCAGGATTTTGTAGTTCTCATTGTAAAGTTCTTTCACTTCTCTGGTTAGGAAAATACTGAGGTATTTCATTTATTTTCTGGCTATTGTGAATGGGATTGTGCTTTTTACTTGGGTCTCTGCCTGCTTTTTGTTGGTGTATAGGAATGCAACTGTCTTTTGGACATTGATTTTGTTCCATGAGATTTTTGCCAAAATCCTTTATTCCTGAGAGCAGTTTTTTGACAGATTCTCTTGGATTTTCAAGGTATAGGATCGTCTCATCAGCAAAGAGGGATAACTTGACTTCCTCTTTTCCTATTTGGATACCCCTGATATCCTTCTCTTGTCTAATTGCCCCAGCTAGAACTTCCAGCACAATTTTGAACAAGAGGGGTGAGAGTGGGCAGCCTTGTCTTGTTCCAGTTTCCAGGGAAACTGTTTCCAGTTTCTGTCCATTTAGCAATCTGTTAGCTGTGTGTTTATTGTAGATGGCACTTACTATTTCGAGGTATGTTCCTTCTATATCCAGGTGTTTGAGGGTTTTTAACAAGAAGGAATGCTCGATTTTATCAAAAGCTTTTTCTACATCTAATTATATAATCATTGGTTCTTGTTTTTATATCTGTTGATACATTTAATTCTATTTATGGTCTTGCGAATGTTAAACCAGTCCTGCATCCTGGGAATGAAGCCTACATGGTCATGGTAGATGATTTTTGAGATGTGTTTTTGGATCCGATTTGCTAGAATCTTGTTGAGAATTTTTGCTTCTAAGTTCATAAGGGATATTGGCCTGTAGTTTTCTTTTTTTGTTGGATCTTTACCCTGTTTGTGTGCCAGTATAGTGTTAGCATCATAAAATGATTTGAGGACAATTCTATCTTTCTAAATTGCATGGAATACTTTCAGTAGGAATGGTATCAGCTCCTCCGTGAACATTTTGTAGAATTCTGCTGGAAAGTAACCTGATCCAGGATTATTATTATTTTTTTGTGTGTGTGGGTAGTTTTCATATGACAGAGTCAATTTCCTGGGTTGTTATTGATCTATTTAGTGTGTCAATGTCTTCTTGTTTCAACCTGGGGAGTTTGTGTGATGTCAGAAAGTCCTCCATTTCATTTAGATTATCAAGTTTGTTTCCGTATAGGTGCACATACAAATCTCTGAAAATCCTTTGTATCTCTTCAGGGTCAGTTGTGAATTGATCTTTTGTATCTGAGTGTGTTTATTTGGGATTTTTCCCTCTTTTTTTTGATCATTCTGACTAGGAGTCCATCATTCTTGCTAATTCTTCCAAATAACTACTTTTTGCTTTGTTGATGTTTTTTATGGTATTTTTGTCTTCTATGTTCCATATTTGGTCTCTGATTTTGGTGATTTGGATTCTTCTGCTAAAGTTGGGGTTTTGGTGGTCTTCTCTTTCCAGGTCCTTTAGGTGATTTGATAGGCTTTCATCTTGTGATCTTTCCATGTTCTTGATATGTGCTCGTAGAGATATAAATTCCCTCTTGGAACTGTTTTCATGGCATCCCAGAGATTTTGGTAAGATGTTTCTTCATTTTTATATGTCTCCAGGAATCATTTAATTTCTGCTCTGATTTCAGTGTTGACCCAGTAGATGTTCAGCATCATGCTGTTTAGTGTTCATATCTCTGTGAACTTTGGGGAAATTTTGTTGATATTTATTTTTATCCCACTGTGGTCTGAGAAAGTGCATGGCAATATTTCAACCTTATGGAATTTGTATATGCTTGATTTATAGTTAAGAATGTGATTGAGTACATCTTGGAGTACATTCCATGTGGTGATGAGTAGAATGTTTTTTCTGTAGTTGTTGGGTGGAATAATCTGTAGGTATGTACTAAGTCCATTTGGTCAAGTGTCAAGTTCAGGTTCTGGATCTACTTGGTCTTTTTGTTGTTGTTGTTGTTGTTGTTTTTCACCTTGATGATCTATCTGGGGCTGTTAGTGGGATATTCATGTTCCCAGCTAGAATAGTGTAAGAGTCAATATCTTTTTTTTAGTTTACTTAGCAGTTGCTTTATAAATGCTTGTGCTCCTTTTTGGGTGCATATATGTTTAGGATGGATATTTCTTGTTGATGGATTGAATGTTTTATCATTATATAGTGTCCTTTTGTAGCTTCTTAAATTTTTGATAGCTGAAAGGTTGTTTTGTCTGGTATTAAGATCATGACTCCTGCCTTCTTTTGTTACCCATTTGTCTGGAAACACATTTTCCATCCTTTAACTTTGAGTCTGTCTGCATTCCTTGTGATGAGATGAGTATTCTGGATGCAGCAAATAATTGGGTCACGGTTTATTATCCAGTTTGTTTTTCTGTGTCTTTTCAGTGGTGCATTTAGTCCATTCACATTCAGGCTGAGTATTTAAATTTGACTATTTATCCCTGTCATGAGGTTCTTATAAAGTTTTTTCTTTGCTTGCTTTCTTTTGGCTTTGGGGTTGATGTATGTGTGTTCTCAAGTTTCTTGTTGTACTGTATTCTCTGTTAATTCTGTGCTCTGCTGCTATCTTGGGAAGTGTGTGTCCATTCCTTTTTTTTCTTTCTTCTGTGCTTAATACATTTTAAGTGTCTCCTGTAGAGCTAGTCTGGAAGCTGCATAATCTCTTAGGGATTGGATGTCTGGGAAGAATTTTAGTTCTCCAGCACTGATGAAATTGAGCTCAGCTGGGTAGGAAACTCTTGGTTGAAATTGTTTATTTTTGAAGACTGGGAAAATGAGACTTCAGTCTCTTCTTGATTGCAGTGTTTCTGCCGAAAAGTCTGCTGCTAATCTTATGGGTTTTCCCTGGTAGGTAGAACTTTTTTCCATACACTCACTCACATCGTGACTCGCATAGTCTGGTTCGGCCGCCATATTCCCAATGAATCTAGAATATCTACATTTATTCATAACTTTATCTATTTCATTATGAATATGACATGTACATTGGGTTGTTTCAGCATTTAGCTATTACAAATAGTGCTGCTATGATCATATTTGTACATGCTTTTGATGTCTGTATGCATTTAAGTTCGGTAGAGGTATATGTACCTAGAAGTAAAATTATTGGGTGAGAGAATATGCAAAAGTGTAATTTTAATAACTAGTTTCAAACACTTTGTATAGTATGAATATATTATTAATTATGCATACAATTCACACAAACATGAACACACAGCCTTCAATATCTGCAGGTTTGGCATCCATGAATTTAACTACCTATAGATGAGAAATACAAAAATATATATAAACAAACAATACAATATAGGAATTGTTTACATAACATTTACATTGTATTAAGCACTATAAGAATCTAGAAATGGTTTAAAGTACATGCAAAGATGCACATAGGTTATATGAAATACTAAACCATTTTATATAAAGAAATTGAGCATTCACAAATTTTGTTACCCACAATAGTCCTGGAACCAATTCTCCATGAATGCTAAGGAGTGACTCTCTCTCTATATTGATATATATTTACATATTTATTTATTCTATATACCATATCTGCATATTATATATGCACATTTACATACAAATTTGCATATATATTTAAAGTTTAAAATACTTCAGTATATTTTAGAATTCCACTATTTTGAGTGTTTTTTTTTTTTTAACCCACAAGGAAGCTATTAGGAGTGAAGCTTATTGAGACTTTTTCTCTCCATTTTAAAAAAATTTTTAATTTTAAAGATGTGGGGTACAATTCATAGTTAGGTATACAAATGTTCATTATGCAGGCACCCCTGTTAATGTGGTGTGTCACCCCTCCCACTACTGCCAATCCGCCCCTTTCCCCTGGCAATTTCCACTACTGCCAATCCGCCCCTTTCCCCTGGCAATTTCCAACTACTGCCAATTCCTTTCTTATAGTATTATGATAATTATTTAAGCTTCTCTTAAAATATTTTGGTAGGTTTTAGAATTCTGATTTTGTATAATTTCAAGTTCTGTTAGGACTAACTATGCTGAACACATTTCTATATTTTTATGAGTTATTTAGAAATAACTCTTTTGTAAAGTTTCTGTTCAAGTTTTGAAACCATTTTTAATTTAATCATCTTTCTCGTCCTTGATTATATGCTATTCTTTATATATTCTAAATAATTTTTGTTATATAAATACAGCAAAAATATATTGTCTTAGTCTATAGTTTGTTATTTAACTCTTTTAAAAGTGTCTCTTGAACCTAATTTTAGTGATGACAACATTGTTGTATTTGTTCCAAGATATTTGATATTTTGATACAATTTTAAATGGTATCTAATTTTTTATTTTCTAATTTTTGTTGCTGATAAATAGAAATACCATTGTATACAGAAGCCAAATTTACATTTTACCTATGTATTTATTTGTAGATACTTTAAAATTTTCAATGTATATTGTCATTTGCATTAAATCATATTTTTATTTCAGTTATCTATGGTCTGAGAATATTAAATGAGAAATTCTATAAATAAGCAGTTGATAAGTTCATAAATGTCACCTCATTTTGCTCTATCTCTGGGATGTAAATCATTACTTTGTACAGCCAATGCACGCTGTACATGCTATCCCTCGCTTAGCACTTATTAGCCGACTTGGTGATCTGATTGACTGTTGGGGTATCGCAGTGCTTGTGTTTAAATAATATTTATTTTACTTTATAATGGCCCCAAAGTGCAAGAGTAGTGATGTTGGTAATTTGAATATGCCAAAGATTAGCTGAAAAATGCTTCCTTTAAGTGAAAAAGTGAAAGTGGTAAACTTAATGGGGGAAAATAACTAATGTGCTAAGATTGCTAAGATCTACAGTAAGAATGAATCTTCTAAGAAACGTAAAGTAGGAAAAATAATGACGTGCATTGTACATATAGGTTTGGGTACTATCTCAAGGTTCAGGCATTCACGGAACGTCTTGGACCATATTCCCTATGAATAAGAGGAGAATGATGTACAGAAGTTTAATTTAATTTCTAGTTTGCTGACATTTTAAAAATCTTGAATATGTGTTGAGTTTTATAAAATCTATTTCTGTTTTTTTAAAAGAATATGATTATCTTTTAGTTTGTTAATGATATTTTACAAAAGAAAATAATTATATTTTGGTTTCTTAATTGCATTTATTTTAATTAAAATATTAATCTTTATTTTGAGTTTCTAGATTAAAGTTATTTTGGTTCTGATGTGTTTTTATTTTACATATTTATAGATAGTATTTCATAATATTGAGTTTAAGATATTTTATTGTGGTTATAAGAGAGACCTGACTATATATTTTCTAAATTTGAGATCTGAATTTGTTATTTTTTGTCAGCTTCAAAATATAAACTGAGAAATAGTTTTTCTTTGTGGAATTTGTATCATTTCTTTTTTTAAATTATAGAGTAATTTGCAAATGAAGTCACCAGAATCTGAAGTTTTACTGTGATAATATTAAATTCTAGATTAAATTTGTTGAATTGGTATATGACTGCTTACATATACTATTTCATTTTTTGTCAGTTTTGGCAAGTTTCATTTTTTCTAGGAATTATTTTATTCACCTAAAAATTTAGATATATTTACTTAAAGTTATATCTACTTACAGTATACATATATGTTTAAGATCTGTAGTGATGTTCCTTTTCCTCATATCTGATATTAATAATTTATGCTATTATCTTCTTTCTTTAATCTTTCTGTGATTTATTAATGGTTCAACTTCTATTAATATTGTTACTTAATTAACTTTTGGCTTTATTAAGATTATAACTTTGCATATTTAATTCTGTTGTCATTTTTATAATTGCTCATCTTTCTATATTTTATTCTCTTATTTCAATTTACCTATATATGTGTGTGTGTGTATATGTGTGTGTATATATATATATATATGTATATATATATATAATTTACATATATTTAAGTCATTGTTTTCCAGGGTTTTTTTTCATCAAATATATGCTTTGAAAGCTGTAAATTTCCTATTTTGTTGCTGATTTGGCTTCATCCTGAAAGTTTTTTATTTGTATTTTTATTATGATCCAATTAACAATACTTTATAATTTTTATCTTTAAATTTATTGTCCCATAGTTAAGAAGAATATTGTTTAGTGTGCAGATAGTTAGGGGTTCTCTGTTTAAAAATGTGTAATGGGTACTTAGATTAATTTTACTGTGGTAAGAAAACATGCTTTCTATG
The DNA here is from genome assembly GCA_963574415.1 of Tarsius wallacei. Classification (NCBI taxonomy): domain Eukaryota; kingdom Metazoa; phylum Chordata; class Mammalia; order Primates; family Tarsiidae; genus Tarsius; species Tarsius wallacei. The sequence continues at coordinate 1,866 of CAUYQG010057329.1, read as the reverse complement.
ATTTTTATTATTTCCAAATTTGTTAGGACTTATCCTATAGCTCATTATTTCATTATTTGAGTAAATGTTCCAGTTCTACTAAACAAAAATATATTCTTTATTGTAAAGTGCAGTTTTTCATATATAGGTAAATAAGCTGAAATATGTTAATCAAGTTTTGCTAATTTTTCATCATTAAATTTTTATATATTCATTTTATTAATTACTGATGGAAAATATTAAAATACCACTGTCAATATTGATTAATCTATTTTTACTTCTGTTTAATCTACATATTTTAATCCCATAGTATTAAGCAAACATACACTGAGAATTTGATATAGTTTTTCTTGTCGAATGACACTTCCAGCAATTAGAAATATTCCTCATTACTTTTAGTATTACTTCTCTCTTTAATATCTACATGTCTGAAAATACTGTAGCTACCATAAGTTTTCTTTGCTTAGGGTTTCAGTGATACATAGCTTTCTCGTTTCATTATTTCTTCTTTTGTCCTTATAGTTAACGAAGTCTCTTATTGGTCTCTTGTACACAATATAAAGTTGAATTTTGTAGTTTGAATCAATTCAACAATCTTTACCTTCCATGGAATATTTAGGTCATTTTCTTTTCTTTTCTTTTCTTTTCTTTTTACATTGTATCACTCTTTCTTTTTCTTTTCTTTTTTTTTATTTTAAAGATGTGGGTACAATTCAGGGTTAGGTATACAAATGTTCATTATGCAAGTACCCTTATTAATGAGGTGTGCCCCCCACTTCCCCAAGCAGATTCCATTACTGCCATCCTGCTTCCCCACCCCACCTCCTGGCAGTTTCCCACTACTGTCAATCCTTTTCTTATAGTATTATGATAATTGTTCAAGGTCCATTTATGAGTGAGTACATGTGATGCTCAGTTCTTTGCTTCTGTGAAAGATCACTCAGGATTATAGACTCTAAATCAATTCAGGTTGTTGTGAAGTTCATGATTTTGGTCTTCTTTATGGCTGCATAATATTCCATTGTGTATGTACACATTTTTCTTTATCCAGTCCTGTTTTGATGGGTAGCACAATTTGTCCCATGTTCTTGCTACTGTAAACAATGCTGTCATAAACATACATGTGCAGGTATATTTTTTATGGAGTTATTTAAGTTCTTCTGAGTATGTTCCCAGTAGGGGGATTGCACAATCATATGGAAGGTCAATTTTTTCATCTTTTAAGAATTGCCAACATTCCTCCAAATAATAAGGCCATCTATGAGAAACTCACAGCCAGCATACTGCTAAACAGACAGAAATTGGAACCACTTCCCCTGAGAAACGGAAAAAGACAAGGATGCCCACTCTCACCCCTCCTTTTCAACAGAGTTTTAGAAGTTCTAGTCAGAGCAATCAGACAAGAGAAGGAGATCAGGGGTATCCAAAGAGGAAGTCAAGTTATCCCTCTTTGCAGACAACATGATTCTATACCTCAAAAACCCAAGAGAATCTCCCAAAAACCTCCTTGCACTGATAAAGGACTTTGACAAAGTCTCAGGGTATAAAATAAATGTGTAAAAGACAGTCGCATTTCTATACACCAACAATAAACAAACAGAAACCCAAATAAAAAGCACAATCCCATTCATAATAGCCAGAAAAAAAATCAAATACCTTGACATCTTCTTAACCAGGGACATGAACAACGTTTACAATGAAAACTACAAAACACTGCTCAAAGAAATCAAAGATGACACAAACAAATAGAAAAATATTCCATGCTCATGGGTTGGAAGAATCAACATTGTTAAGATGTCCATCCTATCCAAGGCAATCTACAGATTAAAAGCAATACTCATTTGTTTTGAATGTAGTTATAGTAATAGATGAATTTAAATAAACCAT
>CAUYQG010057327.1:0-25582 GCA_963574415.1 Tarsius wallacei | reverse complement strand
TTCCAGACCGAAGGGCCACATTCTTTTTTTTTTTTTTTTGAGTTGGAGTCTCACTCCGTCGCCCAGGCTGGAGTGCAGGCATGCTCACAGCTACCCCAGCATCGACCTGCTAGGTTCCGGCTATCCTTCTGCCTCAGCCTTCCAAGTAGCTGGAACTACAGGCACACGCTACCACGCCCAGCTAATTTTTAATCTATTGTAGAGACGAGGTCTCGCCAAGTTGCCTGGGCTGGTCTCAAACCCGTGGGCTCAGGCAATCCACTCGCCTCGGCCTCCCAAAGTGCTGGGATTACAGGCTGAGCTACTGAGCCTGGCCCACACTCTTAACTGTTACCACAAAAGAGAAAGTCCCAGTTTTCATGTAAATAAGCTACATGATATCGAATTAAACATTACATGTCTTCTCAGCTGTTGCCCTCAACAAAATCTTCTAATTCCCCAAGCATAGCTGGGCTAATCTGGAGGCCAGGGCTGCCTATTTTCATTTGGGTAGACATGGCTGTGAACTCTTGGGTGACATCAAGTTGAATGAATGCCAAGCACACCATGGTGTGGGGCCCATGTTAGTGTTCAGTATGACCCTGCACCCTGTTTTCCTCAGAAACAACATTTCTAAAATTATGACAACTTGGAAGCTCCCGGAATAATTCTCTAGAGATGTACCCACAAGACATCCAAGTGATGTAAGAGGTTGAGACAGTTAAGGAGAGTGAGGGATATTATTTCCAAGTGTAAAGATAAGTCAAGAAAATAGTCCAGAGCCCCAGAAGATCAAGATCAGAGGCAGATGGTGACATTCCTGGGCTGAGGAAAAGACTCCGGGACTCAATTCAAGTTGGCCATAGAAACGTGTGCAGGTGAGCTTAAACCCCAACATTCTCTTGGGAATTTTTCCCATTCTGAATTGCCTGGGGCACTGGGATCAAGCATCTAAGAGAACCATGTGCATATGTGCACCACCTATATCGTCTGGTATTTATCTTCTAAATTGTAGTGACTGTTTTGATGGGAAAGCCAATTTCAGATCTATCTTTCTGCCCCAGAACATAAAATACTACAGGCACAAGATGGGTCCTTAATATATGCTTATTGAAATGGCAGATGAATTAATGAATGACTCATCAGTCAATTGATGTACACCCATAACCCTTCATGGTCATGTTATGCAAGTCATATCTCATCATAACAATTCAACCCCTCACTGCAGCTTGAAGATGACATATTCAAATGATTTTTATTCTAATGATACTTTGTGATAATTGCTAACAACTCTATTCCCAGGAGACAGAAACTGAAGAGGAAACCAAACCAATATCAAATTTCCTCATCAGGACTTGGAAAGTGAAAACAAAATGCAATAAAAGAGGAGCATTTTGCAGATCAGCTTAATATGGTGCCCTTGAAGTGCTTGAATGTGTCTGTGTGATGTTGTCAAGTAACTACTCGACACGTACTTTGAAGCCTGTTTGGCTTGTTCAATTTAAAATATTAAGAGAAAGAAAAGAAGTTTGGCTGATTTTTTTGCACATACAATACCCAAAGTAGCGTGGAAGAAAATAAAAGCAGCTGGGGTCTGTGTAGTTGCTAATTTAGTTAAAGAATAATCGTCATCCATCTGAGCAAAAATACTTCCTCTGCCACATCCGGAGGAGCTGGTTGTGAAGGGAGAGGGTGGCATGGTTTTCAAAGGACCTCTCCTGGCTAGAAAAAAAATCTTAATTTTATGCAAATTCAGGGGGGGTTTTTTTCCTCTTTTAAATGAAATACAAAAAGCAAAAAAGCTGGTTTGGAGACTTATATGAAATTGATAAAACCAGGCTTTCTTAGGAAAGAGACTCGCTGAATCCTGGCCAGGTGATAAGATGTTACAAGAGGGTCAGAATATTAAAGGTTTCCAGTAAATGCTGCAATGGGGAAAGGCTGCCAGCAGCTTTGGAGAGACTGAGGGACCACAGATTTTCAACTCTAACGGGAACCAAAAATCTGGAATTTTACTTAAAGGAGAAGTAGAGTACCTTTAAACAATGATTGATACTAATCAAAGTCTAGTGGAATAAGGAGCCTAATCTGAACATGGATTTTTGTACAGCATTTCTTTGTATGTTCTAAGTCAAAGATTACTTCCTTGGTGTACTGCTCTTACTGATTTTTTAGAGTTATGGCGAGATTTTTTAATGTGCATTTCTGCTTGTCTCAAAATGAGTGATTCTCAAAACTTTATCTGTATCAGAATTACCACAGAAGCCTTTTAAAATGGCGAGACCTAGCCGGACTCGGTGGCTCGGCCTGTAATCCCATGCCTTGGGAGTCTGAGGTGAGTGGACTGCCTGAGCCCGCGGGTTTCGAGACCCGCCTGGGCAACTTGGCGAGACCTCATCTCTACAATAAATCAAAAATTAGCCGGGCGTGGTAGCACGCGCCTGTAGTTCCAGCTCCTTGGAAGGCTGAGGCAGAAGGATCGCCGGAGCCCAGCAGGTCGAGGCTGCGGTGGCCGGGAGCGGCCACTGCACTCCAGTCTGGGCGACAGAGTGAGACTCCAACTCAAAAATAAATAAATAAGTAAATAAAATAAAAAACAAAATAATAAAATAAAATAAAATGGAGAGACCTGAACCTAGATAGTCTACTTCAGGGATGCAGGTGGGGTTGAGGGACCTGTGTTATAGCAAGGGAAAGGTAACTTGATGCAAGCGACTCACACTGACTTGAGAAGCTTCTCTTGTGCCTTAATGTCCTGAATTTACACAGCTGGAGCAAGGAATCACCATCTGCTGGAAATTTACCAATTATAGGCATAATGGGAAGGACACCTGAGAAATCCAAGGGATTTATTGTTTAACTGGGATGTTGTCAAATAACTACTCTACCAGTGTCTTTAAGCTTACTGGTTTGTCCAACTTTAACATGTTAAGAGAATGAAAAGAGGAGCAAATAATGTTTACAAATCCAATGCCAAAAGTCAGGTGCAAGAAGAGTGAGCCGTGGATGCGTATGTGACTAACTTACTATTTATAAAGTTTCAGAGGCCACAGGGAAATGGGACCCAGGAGGAAGGTTGGAAAGTGACAGGAACACACTTTCCCTGCCTTTCTGTTCTCCCTGCGTCTCTCTGGCAGTCATGGCCTGATAATAAACTTCAAGCCAATTTGCGAATGCTTGGATTAGGAAGTCACCACTTGGCTGCAGGCCTGTTTGGCCCACATGCACAGTTCTCCAGGTGAGGTGTGTCCAGACATGTTCCTCCTATTCAACTGCACCCCCTCCTTCATTTGAGAGGTCGTGGGAAGAAGACAGAATTGAATGAAAAGGAACCCTGTACCAGGCAGCATTTTGCCACGTCCCAAATGCACACCACCACTACAAGCAAGAGTTTCAGCCCCGGGTCATGCAGTGTCCTCCAGTGGGGAGGCGCCCACACCAACCTCTTGTCATTCTGTCTGTCAATAACAGCAGATGGCACAAGGCATCGGACCCAGGCAGGAGGCAGCTGCCCTCTCACATGGCACAAGAGAGCCAGCGCATCTGACTTTAGACAGCAATCTGCACAGCCAAGGGTGAATTATCAGCCTCTTGGGGCTCATGCTCTCCCTCTATTGACAGGGCATTCTTGCCCTCTGGGTTGTGAGAATCCAGGATAATGTATGCGAAATGCCTGAGACATAATAGGTGTTCAATAAATGGCAGTTATTATTTTATGCATGAGCCTTGGGCTAATGTATGTATGAGCATCCAGTTATTAATTAGAAGATAAATGAAAGCTGGCTGTGGGGAATTGCATCTGACCTTTAGCAAATTATTTCATTTAGATGCGCTGATACAAAACTATCACATCTCATGAAGAAAGATGAAAATAAATCTGGCTGACAAAAGACATTTTAATAAGTCCTCCATCTCCCTCCAGCATCCCCGTGTCTGTGGCCACCCACTGTAATTTGCCATCTGAGGAGACTTTGTGCCAGTCCCTCTCTTGTCAGGGGTGATCACCGGCTGCTCAGGGGCCAGATTCCGTTCTCAAAAACCTTTCCCAGCACCTGCGTCTAGTGACTGCCCCAAAAAGAAACTCCCGGTGCTTTTTTCCTCCAAATAAGCTTGGGTACACTGTCTAAATTATTCCCATGCAGAGTTCAGCTCAGCTGGTGTCACATGATATAATGGGGGAGGCCCCTTGCATTTGTCCGTCCACGTGCTCATTTTACTGAAAGGCAAAGAAAACCCACCACACTCAGGTAAAGCACCCGACAGGAGGCCATGTTATGAGGGTCACTTTGCTTGCAGAACTGTGGTCTATTACAGGAAGAGCAGCAGGTCTGTGCCCACTAATGAGAAGAAAAGGGAAAAAGAAAGTGACAAGAGCAGCAGCAGACCAGAAAGAGAGAAGACAGAAGACACATCATGACCTTGTCTGGGAAGTCACTTGAGTATGTGAGAGTTCTAAGACTCCACGGATGAATGGGATACAGAGAAGGCAGGTTAGCGAGAGGATGAGGCTCTGCTCTGTGCAGGCCTTTCTGTGGTAGAGAGTGATTCGCAGGAGAAGGAGGCTGAAAGAGGCCGAGGGGGACCACAAGGCTGGGGCCGCAGATCCTGGCAGAAGAGTCAGTGACAAAGGACTGACTGACAGCAGCAGAGAAGAAGAGAGCTGAGTATACTTTATTAATGGAATGGAAAAAAGGAGAGGAAAGCCATAACGGGGAATCAAGTGGTGATTCGACCCTACTGGAGCGGACTGCGGATCCCACAACTAGGAGAGAGATGTGTATTTTTCCCATACGATTCTCTCATGCCGATAACACATGGGTAAGCAGTGCTGTCGGAGCCTCCTCATCGGTGCCTCTGTCTCAGTCAAGCTGGGATGAGGCTGTATTAGAAAATCCCACCAGTGAACTTGGTAAAGGGGCTGTGATCAGCCTCCGGGGCTCCTGCTGTGCAAGCAGCCACGGTAATGAGCCCGCCTGTTGCGACCGAGGAGGCGTCACCACGCCTGCATGTTTCTGCCTCCATGGAGGTGTAGGAGTGCGTCAGGCATCTTCAGGACCAGGTTATTAAGCGAATATGCCAGGCGTTGCCCATTTTGCATCCCAAGAAGCCATCAAGCCCTTTGAACTAAGCATCTTCATTAGAAGTCATCTGTTTTAAATAATGATACAAGGAATCTTTCAATTGCTTTTTATCCAAGAACCTCAAAATACATTACTATTCCTGCTGATTCTTGGCATTGGGAAGACGGTATGACATTAATTTTCTAGATGGTTACACTGAAGCCTCGAATGGTGAAATGCTAACTCAGCTGCATGGGAGGAAGAGTTTAGAACACTCAGGGCCAAGCTCTCAACTGTATCTACATAACTCACTACTTGCCGCACACACGCCAGCACCCAGGCGCACGGTTATCAGCTAGGAGCATGTGAAGACTGTGAACATCCTGGTGCAGGGGACACTGGTCCTGCAGGTGGCTGCCTGCAGCTTTCACATGTGCTCCTTGTATCTGGGGGGCTCACTCTCCCAAGCTCCCTCACTGCTGTTGGTGCAGACAGGAGGCCTGGGCTCTTCTACCACATGCCCTGGTGGAAGCTGCCAGCCGAGTTCCTGATGCAGGAGCTATGGCAGAGCAGATCCTAGCATTGAGGTCATGGTGGCGACAGCAGTGGCTTCTCTATCAGACCAGTTTGACAGCACAGTAGTAGGCATGTTTCTGGAAGTCTGACCTTGAGCCTGGTCTTTCAACTCTTGCAAATATTTTATGCTCTCCTCCATATTTTTTTAAACACACTCCTCTGCAACATTAGCCACTCAGGTTCTGTCATTTGTGACTAAAAATCCTAACAGGCATTCCTTTATATCCCATGGAAAATAGAGGTCCACAGACTTTGGCGGGGGTACTTTTAGATAGGTTGAAAACTGATTACCAGTCCATTTTTGAAATTGTAAATTTACTCAATTTGTATTTACAACTGCCTGGTGTTTATTAAGCACCTATTATGTGCAAAATGCCACACTAAGCACTTGCTGCATGCCTGCTGTGTGGAGCACATCACATCAAGAGTGGGGACATAAGGAAAATGAGCAGAAGCAGACATGGCAACCCCACTCCCCAGAGTTCATAGTCAGCAGGGAAGGCAAGTGGTCATGCAGGAATCTCATTCGGGGTGGGGGAAGGTCCCTGAGGGAGGGATGTGCCAGCACAAGACATGGCTTTCAAAGACAAAAAAAGAAAAGAGCACACTGCAGTCCCAGCGCTCATCAGACAAGAAACTGGAAGGATGTCAAAGCACGTATAGGCAGACCAGGTAGAAGGCAACTTGGAACTCAGGAGAGAGTTGGTGGCAGCTCAGACTAGGGAGCTGGGGGGAGATGCAAGAAGAGAGGGCAAATCCGGAAGATGTCCAGGAGCACACAGCACAGCACACAGCAGGCAGAACAGTATGTCCTGATGCCAGCTGCCAGCTATGGACTAGACCTGAATTTAGTCTGGTCTGATTGCTTAGCTCAGTGTTAACACACACACACACACACACACACACACACACTCAAATTTTCCTCCCCTTCCCACCTCCTTTGGTTTTTTGTTTTGTTTTGTTTTGTTTTTTGAGTCGGAGTCACTCTGGCGCCCAGGTTGGAGTGCAGTGGCATGCTCACAGCCACCACAGCATCGACTCGCTGGACTCAGGCAATCCTTCTGCCTCAGCCCTCCAAGTAGCTGGAACTACAGACACATGCTACCGTGCCTAGCTATTTTTTTTTTTAGTTGTAGAGGTGAGGTCTTGCCAAGTTGTCCAGGCTGTTCTCGAGCCGTGGGCTCAGGCAATCCACTCACCTCAGCCTCCAAAGTGCTCAGATCACAGGCTTGAGCCATCACACCCAGCCCAAACTTTAATTGTTACAGCAAAATAGGTGAAGCCAACCACACCACAGCACACACATTTAGCAGGGTGGCCAACAACCACTCATGCAAGGGAAGGCCCTACATACCATGCCGTGTGCCGCAGCTTCCAAAGCAAACATCCTTCAGGACACATGACATGGTTTCCTGCAACGAGGGACAGTAGAAGCTCTACTTTCTGCAGAATCTTGGTTGGTGTGAATATGAGCTTGCCCCTAAAATTCCCTCTCTGCTGTCATTTGGCAGGACTTCTATCAACAAGGATGACATCAACCAACACCTACTTGAGTGCCTTGTACATGGGAAACAGTACTTGTTTATGGAAATCGGAAGAAAATCACAGGAAACCGAGCCATGTGGAATTTCGTGATGAGCTAATGCAGTAAAGCCTTCGTGCCACACCCACAGGAAGGGCCAGGGAATACAGGTTGGTGGAGCGAGATCACCAGTGCCTATTGTGACCGGTTGATCATTCAAAAGGCCCTCCCATCCCTCTCCCCATCCTTCCTTCATATCCCCCACATCCCTCCTCATATTCCCCTCCCCCATCCCTCTTACTTAAATACTACACATCTTTCCAAGAAATGTAAACCACACCTCACACACGCATACACACTTCACTCACTCATACACCTCACACACACCTCACACACACACCTCACTCACCCACACCTTACTCACACAAACACCTTACGCTCATACGCACACCCATACAGCAAAAGAGCACAGGCTTACCCTCATGCCTTGCTTCCTCCTACACAGGGCAGCTTAGATGCATCTGTCAAAATTACAAACACATATAGTTTTTAACCCAGGTCATGTTAGCAAGTTTACTGTACAGATCAATTGCACCCACGTGACAGGCAGCATGTGCAAGGCTATTTATTGCTCTCTTGTTTGAACTGGCAAAATAGAAATAAGCCGAGTGCCCATCAATAGGGAACTCATTAAGTAAACCTTGGTACAGCACAAAATGAAACACTACAGCAATGAACCAGATTTTGCATGAGGACGACCTCCATGTACTTAGGTGAAGAAAGCTCCAAAATAAACGTTTTTTTAAAAAATAGGTGGAAAAGGACAGTGTGTGAAATATTCCAAATTTTGTTTAAGGTCTATACTTCCATTTGTTTCATGTTAAGAAACTCCAGAAGGATTTGGAGAAAAGGAGGATTAGCAATCATCATGGCAGGGATGGAGGATTCAGCAGGTGAAGGACAAGAATGACAGGGGAGACTTCTACTATAAACTTTTCATTGTCTATGCAATATAGATGAGATAGTCAAGAGAGAGAGACAAAGAAAGAGAGGGAGGGAGAGAGAGAGAGAGACAGAAATAGAGAGGAGAGAGACAGAGAGAAGAAAGAGAGGAGGAGAAAGAGAGAGAGAGCGAGAGAAGAGAGACAGAGAGAGACAGATACAGAGAGGAGAGAGAGAAACAGGGAGGGAGGAAGGGAGGGAACACCACCTTTAAGTAAAAAGAAAAGGAAGCCTGGCCCATGGCTAAAGAGATTGACACCTACTGTGCTCTGTGACTGGAGCTGAGCCCTGGAAGTCTAACTCTGGACAATCCTGTCCCGCCCTCCAGGCTTCCTCCCTGCCCCACTGTGGGTTGGGTTGAGACACTATTCCTGGAGTGGTGGACCTTGTGCTGAAGAGCTCAGAACAGTCTGTCAGGCTCCAGCCCCGTTTCTCACATCCGTATTCCATCTGGGACACAAGAGTACAAATTAAGAAAAATTTCTCAGGTCATAGACTCAATATTACAACTCTTCATCTCTTTGTTTTCATGGGTTTAAATCCAGACATTTAATGAGATTTGTAAATGGCTTCATGTGATACGATATTGGAAGTCAGAGGACTTCTCAATCCATCTAAAAACACATAAACATAACACAACAAAAAACAATGAACAGCAGAACCAACTAATCCTTTCCACGGGAGAGTCAGTAGTTCACCTCTGGGCTCTCCCACCATGAATCAACCGATCAGTCCTCAGATCCAGTGCTGGTTCAGGCGATGAAACAGTCAGGTTAAACTTTGATGATTAAAAAGGGAAGGACAGAAAGGTAGGGGTGCAGCCATCCTGTCATTCTCCAAGCAGACCGTAACAGGCTGGGGGCACCAACAAAGTTCATTCTGATGAAACCTTCCCTAACTCTACATCGGGTACAGGGTCTCAGGGTGGGTCTGACTCACATGCTGAGGGTCCCAGCACTGCCACGGGCAGCTGCTGGGGGCATTCAGGCATGTCTCTGGCTCACCCCTGCTGCAGTGAGGAAGACAGAAAAGAGACCAGGTAGGCCCCTCCAACTCAGTGGGAGGAAAAGTTTCAGGACAGAGCACCACAGGATTCATCTACACCACTAACCCCAGTCACATGAGACAATTCAAACTCAAGTCCAGATGGGTTCACAAAAGGGTCTGAAGAGAGAGAACTGCTCCCACATCTCCCAGTGAGCGGAGTCAGAAAGGCTGTGAAGGGGGTTTGGAGACAGAGGACCCTGTCAAAAGATGAGGCACAAGTGAGGCCACCAGTGCATCCAGGTGACCCACACAGCAAGAAGGTTTTTAACTCAGTAAACATGTGCACGGTGCATGCCCTGTGCCAGGCACTGTTCCAAGGACTTCAAGTGTCACCTCCTTAGACCCTCCAGACACCCCCTGGAGGTGGGCACTGTATCTTCATCTTACTGATGAAGAGACCTAGGTGCAGAATGACTAAGCTCGTGCCATACTTTGTTCAACTGTGCATCAGGAAGCCATGGACAGCATCAGCTTATCACCAGTTTCACAGAAGAGGCTGCCGCCACGACCACCTTGGTTCTGCTCTGGCCCTGGGTGGGCTTTGTGTGAGAAAGGAAGAGAAACCAAAAGCCAGAGACAGGCTGCACACTGAGCCGAAGGGAGCCAGAATCGCCGTGCATCCTAATAGCTGTCACAATGCAAGGGACTATTGAGGTGCTTAAAAGGCTTGCTTTTCCCATTATCCCCAAACTCATCCATATCCAGAGGAATTTCACAATGAAAGGAAGTTGGGACTCAGTTCTTCCCCAATACTGATTAATAACATGTATCAGGAGGAATATAGAGCACTTCTCAAGACAACCACATCCTACTCCTTCATCTGAAATGAGCCCCCAAAATGCCAACTCAACACAGCACCCCAGAACATGTATAGCAGCAGTGAGAACGCATGAGATATAAAGCTGAAAAGGTAGGCTTTGTGTCCCTTAGCTGTTGCCACAACAAATCTGTGTGACAACCCAAAGCTCAATGGCTTCTCTTGGGACAACTGAATATCTATATGCAAAAAAAAAGACTTGGGCTCTTACCTCACACCATATACAAAAATTACCTCAAAATGTATCAAAGACTTACATGTAAGAGAACTATAAAACTTAGAGAAAGCACAGGGGTAAATCTTCATGACCTTGGATTTGACAATGGATTCTTAGATATGACACCAACGGCACAAGCAACAACAACAAAAAAAAAAGATTAACTAAACTTCATCAAAGTTAAAAGCTTTTGTGCATCAAAAACATTATCAAGAAAGTAAAAATCAACCCACAGAATGGAAAAAAATATCTGCAATTTATATATGTGATGAGTCTAGTATCCAGAATATATAAAGAACTCTGTCAACTCAAAAATAAAAGAGAAAAAAAAAAGTTTTGAATAGATGTTTCTCCAAAAATGAAATACAAATGGCCAAAAACACTTGAAAAAAAATGCTCATCATCTTTAGTCATTAGGAAAATGCAAATCGAATCCACAGGGAGATGCCTCTTTATACTCTCCAGGTTGATTATAATAATTTTCTAAAAGAAGGAAAATAAGTGCTGGTGAGGACGAGGAGAAATAGGAGCCTTCCTACATTGCTGGAGAGAATGTAAAAGGGCATAGTCGCTGTTGGAAGCAGTTTGGCAGGTCCTCAAAAATGAAATAAAAATTACCACATGACCCAGCAATTCAAGTCACATACCCAAATAATTGAAAATAGATGTTCAAACAAAACCTATACATGAATATTCATAGTAGCACTATTCACAGTAGCCAACAGGTGGAAATAACCCAAATGTCCATCAACTAGATAACAAAATGGGATAAATCCACAACGTGGAATATTATTCAGGCATAAAAAGTTGTGAAGTACAGTGTATCACCACATGAATGAACCTCAAAACCATTATGCTAAATGACATAAAAGGACACTTATCATATGATTCCATGTGTAGAAAATACCCAGAATAGACACATCCATAGAGACAGAATGCAGATTAGTGTTTGCTAGGGGCTGGGGGAGGGAAGAACAGAGTCGGACTGCTCAGTGGATATGGGATATCCTTTGGGGTAAAGAAAGTGTTCTGAAACTAGACAGTGATGGTCGCACAACACTGTGAGTATATGCAATGCCATTGAATTACACGTCTTAAAATGGTTACAATGTTGCATTTAAGGTGAACTGTACCTCAATTTTTAAAAATCTCGGTGGCTTTGTTTAAAAAGTGTTCATGGTCACATAACCTGTGGGTTGACCAGGTTAAGAAGACTGAGTCTGGCGTAGGCTGGGCTTGGTTCCAGGATGCAGCTTGGACCCAGGTCTGCCCACATGCCTCTCGTCCTCCTGAGACCAGTAGACCAGATGGGGCATGTTCTTCTCCTGGTCATTGGGGGCACAAGCCAGAAAGACCAACGCACACTCTCATAGCCTTGCCCAGCATAGTGTCTACCACAACCCACTGGCCAAAGCAAGTCGCACAGCGGCACTGTGGGACAAAGTGCACCCACTGCTGGAGAGGCCCTGCCAGGTTGGATGGCCATGGACAAGGGGAGGGAAGAACTGGGCCCTATAATACAAGCCACAGCCCCTCCCTGCACAGGTAACCTCCTCACACTCCACCCCAGACAGCAGGGACCTACCACCTTCATAATTTTAGAACAAGGGGACTTCTCTAGGGAATGTTACCCATTCACTCAAGGTAGCTCATCACAGTGGATGAACCATAGATCTAAGTGGGAGTCTGCAAATTTTCTTGGACTTTCCTGGTGAAGGGCGTGGGCTCTGAGACAATGATAAGGTCCTTGGTTACAGGCCATTTCCAGGTGCCTTTGGTCATTCCTTCGTATGAAGTGGTGGACTCCAACACCAACCATTTGGCAAGGAACATAAGAGGACATGGAGGACTGTGTGGGAATGTTGTAGCCCATCCTGGAAGCAGCACCACCGCTTCTGCCCACGTTCCACTGGTCAGAACCCAGTCACATAGTTGCACGTTTTACAGCTGCAAGGAGACCAACCAATGCAGTCTAGCCATGCACCCAAGAGAAAAGGCCAGCTGCTCAGCCAGTCTCTGCCACATTCCATGTGACATGCCCTTCATCTGAAGGTCAAGCCATCTAAAGTTGGTTTTGGAAATGTGCTCACTACTCATGCAAAGGAGTCTGGGGGAGCACTTCTTCAAGGCTGGGGGAACAGAGGGGGCACTCTGGACATCAGTGTGCGGACATCAAGGGTAGCAACAGCCAGAGACTAGGGACAACCACCCCAGGAACAAAACCCAGCTCAAAGCAGCAAGGCCTGCAACAGACTGCAGAAAAAAAACATTTGCGTGTCAGTGACCCCAGGAGTCCAACTCCTGGAATCCAAGCCAGTAAATGGAGTGTGCTCTTAGAGACAAACGCCATCAAATGGCAAAAGCCTTGGCCTCACCCACATCTGGCCTGGGAAAGCAGGGTTTCCACGCATGTCACATGTTTCAAGCGTCCATTAACTTCCGCCTTCAACTTTTGCAGTCACCCTGGATAAATTTCAGCTTGAACAAGCAGTGGAATCAAAGATGTTTGGATGCAAAGCCCTTCTTCCTTCTCTGGCCCACTCCTTCTACCCACCTTCCCCTCATGACAGCCACCCTGACCAGAGTGAAGGGCTAGCTGAGCTGATGATGCCATTAACACCTCTGACCATGGAAAAAATACAAGTATTCCAAGACCATGCTTCCAAGTGCTCGCTGTGCCTCCATTCTGGCCAGCTCTGTGTTTTTCTGCAGTGACTTACTCTACTCCCTGATACTTCAAGCAGGACACTATATTTCCACCACTCTCAACCAGGGGCTTTATTGTCTTAAGCTGTGAAAAGACTCTTGGGCAAAAGTCTGCCTGGGAAAGAAATCAGAGTGATTTAAGCAGGGCCCGTGTGTGCTGGAAATGGACAAGAACCCCCAGCTGATGTGTCAGACTAAAACACAGATAGGCATTTATTAAGAGAGGTTGAATATTTGTTCAGCAAACCCCACCACCATCTTTTTTTTAACTCTCAGGTATTGTTTTAATGAAAAGCTGCCACAAGTCTTCAACAAGTTACAGCTTTAAAGAAAAAAAAATGTCAATTTCTATCAAACCCCGAAGAGCTGCTGGGGTTAGTGGAAATCTGAATTCACCCTCTGGTTTTCCCCTTCAAGCCGACCCCCTCTTCATCCTAGGAGCAGGCACAGGGTTGCAAATCAATGCCCGGGGACATCTCGTCAGACAGCGGGAAGGGCTGAGGACAGGGTAAGGCCCAAGGAAAGCGAAATTTATAGACTTAGCATTAAAATCTTAAAGCACTGAGGAACAGCCATGAATCTGACACCAAGACAGGCAGGGTTGTCGGAGGCCACGGCAAGAACCCGACAAGGGCTGTAAATCCAAGCAAGGGGGAAATGGGCATCTTTTCAGGCCAAGGCAATGTGATGAAAAGATTCCAACATGGACTTGAACAAGAGGCAAGGCTGCAGAGTCAGGGTGGGGAGCTGCAGACAGGGGTGAGAATAGGGTTGAAAAGGGCCTTTTAATTCTTCAAAGGACAGAAAACCTAGGAACAATGGTTGTCTTCAGAGAGGGAAACAGATTGGAAAATATGAGAGGGACAGAAACATTTTTACCATATATACTTTGGTACCTTTTGAAATTTGGTTCATGGGCATGTATTATTTATTCATATATATGTTTTAAAGTATATATTATATTTTTAAATGTATATATATGTTAAATAATATTAATATATATTTTCAAATTCATATGTATGTGTTAAAATATAAACTACATTTTCAAATTCACATATATTCAAATGTTCAAGTTATGTATTTAAAATATATAATTTGTCACTTTCTCAATACTTAACACTATTTCGTATCTCAGGCTAGGGTCTTCAGGATGTTCTTGATTCTCTGGTCCGTAATAAATCCCAGCACCTACCATAAGGGTGAATAATAAACTGTTTCCTAAAGGCTCATGCAAAAAAAAAAGAAAAGGGCCACGGATTGCAGGAGACAGCTCAGGCCAGCGGAGGCCAGCCACAAACACGCTGGCCACACCCTCTGGCTACAGGGGGCTGTGAAACTGATCCCCATAGAAAGGAAACAGAGAAGATGAGCTTGCTCTTACTGCATCTATGAGATGGAATTCAAAGGAACTTTGGAAGCAACCAGAATCCACGTGGAAAGCTGCAGCCTGGGGCAGGGGAGATGGCAGGTAGGAGGGAGCATGGGTTCGAGAAAGGTAGCTGCAGCCAATGGCTACAACAAAGCCAGGAGGCCAAGAACCCCCAGGAGCACTTTTCATGTTCATTTCATTTCATACTCATCCTGCGTCTTTTGGTTTTTGGTTTCTTTCAATGATGCCCTCTGGAGCCCAAGTAAAATGCGTTAAAATGCTAATTAAAATACAGAAAACAACTGCAACTGAAAATAACAGATCATGAGTGGTTATTAAAATGTCAAGCTCTAGTGGCCCTCTCCTCTGGGCAGCCCCCAGTGGGAAGAACAGGGTTGGCACCACTTTGATGGCCAGGGTTCATGCCAACTTCACCCCCATCCTAGGGTGAGGCATTGTTTCCTCTGCCTCAGTTTCCCCCAGTAGAGAGGAAGTTGGCAGATCTGTTTCACAGTTGCAGGAGATGATTAATTGAATAATATAATCACAGTATGTTTCAAACCCTTGAGATTAAGTTTAACTGCTGGCCTATGCGTATACACACCCACTTGTGAAATGTAGCCTTTTCAGTTTTTGAAATATGAAAATCAGTTGCCTACCTCCATGTATTTTTTTACACTTGTCTCCACTCCATTTGCTTTCCACATCTGTATTTTTTTCTCCTAGTAGCTTTTGCCTTCTGTCCACAGCTTCTGTCTTCTCTCTCTTCTCCTCAGTTCCACAGTCCTTCCATGGCCCCTGGAAATGAGAGCGTGTCTGTATGCAAGGCTGTGTCATAAGTGAATACACATGGGCCTCAATATTCATAGGCTTTCTTAATCTAGAGTAAAAATAGGGGGAAAATGCTACCTACCCATGTGTCAGACTGGTTGACTAGCAGGCTCTACTTTTAAATTATCAAACCCTTGGCCAGGCTCACACCTGCAATCCCAACACTTTAGAAGGCCAAAGCGGGTGGATTACTTGAGCCCAGAAGTTCATGACTAGTCTGGGCAACATAACAAGACTTTGTCTCTACAAATAAAATCAAAAAATTAGCCAAGCATGGTAGTGCATGCTTGTAGTCCCAGCTACTCGAGAGTCTGAGGTGGAAGGATCACCTGAGCCCAGGAGGTCAAGGCTACTGTGAGCCATGATCATCGTGATCATAATACTACACTCTAGCCTGGGTGACAGAGTGAGAACCTGACTCAAAAATAAATAAATAAGTGAATTAAGTATCAAACTCTCATTCTGCCTGAAGGCCTGAAAAACCCAGGAGGGTTGATAACTTTCCTGGGACCAACCAAGGAGAGGGAAATTAGCAAAGCTGAGAGATGACCTTGCAGGAGGAAATTTAAACTTCAAAGTGAGAAGTAGCATTATAACTGCCGTGAGTGAACTCACCTGTGTGTTTCCCAACGTGGTGGTTGCCTTTCACATCCCAGACTCACCAGCAGATCAGGGGATTGCCTGAAAAGTTACAAGTCTTCGACTCTGGAACTTAATAACTGCCTTAAAGTATATTCTGTTGCTTATAAAAAGTCCACGTGGGTCAGGAAAAACTGAACATTGAGACCCAGACCTAACATGTACCCTCTTAAAACACAGGGAGAAGCCAAAAATGTCTGTGGATAAGGTAAAGAATGTATAAAGAGTAAAACTAAAATAACATAAAAAGATGGGAACATAAACACTACCTCAGATACAAGGAAGTGCTTATATTTAGGACCTCCCATAAGAAATAACTTTTTTTTGCTTAAGTCAGTGGCTCCATAAATAAATTGGCTTTCCCAGCTTCTAGCTCATTTGGTGAAAGCTAGCGGACTATAAGTTTATTTGCAGAACTGGGATCTTTCAGCAACTCAGTAACAGGCTTCCTGTTTGACTTTGGGCAAGCTATTTAACTACTTGATATCTAAAGTTACTCATCTGTAACATGAGTAAAATAATATGATAGCCTTGTTATTTTTGGCTCTTAGACTGCCCCTAACCTAGAATGTGTAATCGAATCTCACAGAGGAATTTCACAGGATTGATGAATATCTATCTGCAAATGCTGCAGGGCCTCAAGTCAAATGTTGGTTCTTATCATTATAGAGTAGCAGTTAATAGCCCCAGTATCACCCTACCCCCACCCCCACCCCCACCCCCACCGAGCCATCACTCTCTCCTGTTTGGTTTGACCTCTCTTGGTTTGAGAACACGGCTGCTCCACTCCTGAAAAGGCCACCTTCACTCCATCCTGCCATCCCTCAGAGCCCCTGCCACATCTTTCCTTTAGAATACATAAGAAATCTTGCTAACTTTGACTTGTCTCTTCTTACTCCCCCAGTGACACCCTATAATGTGGTTTCTGTCCATCACTCTCCATGGTTTTATGTCCGACTAAATCATTCTCCTATCTACAAATTTTTCTACATGGCCTCTTCTTTCTCCCACATTTTCCAGTGCTTTGATGGTTTCTGTTTAGACTTCAGAGAGGTATCCATGTAGTAGGTCACTTCCAACCTTTCCAATAACACCCTAGCAGAGGCATATCTCTCTTTCTGCCTGATGACCATCCCTTTGAATTCTTCTCTGCAAAGTATTTCCATAAGTGGGCCGGAATCACATGGTCTTTCTATCAATTGTGTGTACAATCTCTGGCTTCTGTCCCTTATCTCTCTTAGATTTGCAATAAGAATTCTGTCCAAGACAGCTATATCAGTCAGTGACCCATAATAATAATGCATAACAAGTCACCCTAAAACCCAGTGGTCTAAACAGTAGCTGGCTTTACTGCTTGTGAGGATATGAATACTTTGGATGGTTTTGGGATCTGGGTCTGACTTGATTGCTCTCAGCTGGTTGTGTTCATGCATCCAGGTCATGCAGTGGGTGGTAAGAACTGGGGAATGGCTTCAGCGGGAACAACTGCGATGGCTGGCCCTACTCATGTGGTTCCTCCCTGGCAGCAGGCCAGCCTGGGCTTGTTCACAAGGTGATGCTAGGTTACAAGAGAGCAAACACAAGTGTGCGAAATCCCACCACACCATGCCAATTGACCAAAGTAAGGCACATGACAAGACCAGATTCAAGCACTGAGGAAAAGGCTCTCCTTTTGATGGTAGGAAGTACAAAACCAGAGGTTAAAAATTGATTCCAGCCAGACTCAGTGGCTCAGCCTATAATCCCAGCACTTTGGGAGGCTGAGGCAAGTGAATTGTCTGAGCCCACGGGTTCGAGACCAACACGGACACCTTGGCGAGACCTCATCTCTACAATAAATAAAAAATTAGCCGGGTATGGTAGCACACGCCTGTAGTTCCAGTTACTTGGAAGGCTGAGGCGGAAGGATCGCCGGAGCCCAGCAGGCTGACACTGGGCTGAGCGTACCACTGCAATCCAGCCTGGGCGATGGAGTGAGACTCAATTCAAAAAAAAAAAAATGGATTCAGGGAGGGGAATAACTGAGATGAGTTTTCCAATGCTTCTACACAACACCTCTGCATAAATGTCCTGCCATTGTATACAGCTGAGTAAAGAAACAGCTAACTTCCTTCTCTGAATGCATTGGCCGAACTACCAGCATTCCAGGACCTCAGCTCCTGAAGTTAGAACTTAAAACCATCATCCAACCTACTTCAGAATTCTCAGCAGTGTCTGACAGATCCCATCCTAGCTAAGCTCAAGTCACTCAGCTCCACAAATCACCAGCATTCCCATCCAGGAGCGAAACTTTGACCCTCTGCATCTTTGAGAAAATCTCTGCTCTGGTCATGCCTTCCACAAACATTTGCATATGTGTACAGGTTGGTGTGCATGTCTTAAAAATTAACAGCAGAGGAGAATCAGTAGCAGAATGCTAAAAAGAAAAAAATGGAAAAGGAAAAAAAGTAACAACAAAATTAAATGACACCATAGCTGAAATCCAGTTTATCTACATCTCTAATTGAGCCCAACCCAAAAGACTGTGGAAATGGCACAATAATATCTTTAATCCATTCACTCATGTTGTATATCCATCTCTGACTACTTATAACAAACATACATAATTGTTGGAAAACTCATTAATCCGAGTCTTGCTGATATGGCTACTATCAAAATTAATCATCTCATGCAAGACAGTTTTCTCTTTGTTAAATTTGTTAGAGCCCATGAGTAAAATAAAATATCCCTAGGTTTTCAAAAGGATGTTTGAAAACTATAACAAGATTCAAACTTAGTCAATGATTTCTGGAACTAAAGCCTGTAGTTGAGATAGAATGTCCTACTCAGGCTATAAAAAATGGAACCATACTTAATGAATTTGCTCATTTTTATTCTCAGCCCTTGCTTGCTGCTCTGCCAAGAA
The DNA here is from genome assembly GCA_963574415.1 of Tarsius wallacei. NCBI lineage: Eukaryota > Metazoa > Chordata > Mammalia > Primates > Tarsiidae > Tarsius > Tarsius wallacei. Next base: position 6,912 of record CAUYQG010057327.1, on the reverse strand, counting down.
TGCCCATGTTCCTGCCTCCTCTCCTTTTCAGTCTGTTTCCAGAAGACAGGGACTTTGTCTACACCACTCCTTCCTTCTCCAAGTGTCCCTATATTGCTCTGGCACCTAGTTGGAATTTAATAAGCACTTACTCTTGCCTGCAGTGGTGGGGGCCCCCTTCAAATGGACCACCCCTCGTCAGTAAACCTCACAAAGGCACACACTGGTAGTGGAAAGTGCTGTCTTCTGAACATCTGGAACAAATGCCAAGACTCTGAACATTCCTCCCTGGAGATTTCAAATTTGTCTTTCTTTTGAGTTTATGTGTGTGGTGGTGGTAGCTATTGTTCTGGAAAAGCCAACGACTGGTGCTTCTTTCTTGGATTTTCGACTCATCTCCTTAGACTAACTTTAACCCACTAACAATTGCCCTCTCATCTTTCTGGGGAACTTTGGTTCCCTTTGATGCCCTGTGTCTAACAGAACCTTGAGTTCCGAGCCAAAGCTGAGGGTCCTTGTAGAGAGAACTCCTCACTCCACTGACTTTGTTGAGCATAAATCTATTCCTTTCCCTTCCTGTTTCCCATGGCCGTATTAACTGCCATATTTAATCTCAGTACTTCCTCCACCTCTGGTCTTTCAGGTATGGCTCGTCCAGTCCTGGTTCCTTTGACAATTGAACCACATCATTGACTTCTGATCTCCCCTCCTGTTTTCTGTATTAAGTCGAGCAGACTCAAAGCCAGGTATGAAGTCAAGCAAGGACTCATAACAACCAACCAAGAGGGTAGGAGCAGGATGCGAGAGGACTAATACACCCAGGCTGCTTCCTTTCCCATCTTCACTTATACTGGGTCCTTCCTAGCATGCCAGCGTCAAGCCCATATGTTACAAAGCTCCCGCTAACAGAGTTCACCTCAGCCCTCTCTGCTTCTCTTTCCCACACACTCTCAAGACCTTAGAAAGTCTTTCCTCCATGCTCACAGACAAGCAGTTCTACTTATTAGTCTGGCTCCATGCCAAGTCACTTTTCTGAAACACTTTCAGGCTGTACTACAAGCCAGCACTCCCATGAAGAGCGTGCTGATGGCAGGAGGAGAAAAAAGCCCACACATCTAAGAACAGCCCCACCCAGGCCTGTGATTGGCTGGGAGACAATAGAAGGCATGGACCTGGCTGTCAGCCCTCCCCTGGCCCTCTTTCACCTCTAGAATGGAATAGATGATCAACAGGAAAGTTGAGCAAGTCAGAAAGATGAATTACATGAGCCTGTCTTCCCGTGATGGTCTGCACAACAGTGGGAAGCAAATTCAAGTCAAGATGCAAGCAGTAGCCAAAACTATTAGTAGGTAGGGAACGGGGGTGTGTCCAGTTCAGGTTTATAACACAGCGCTCTTTTGCCAAACCTCTGAAATACTAAACAAAAACAACACTCAGATATTGAAAAGACCAACCCAGAGCATCTGGTTTCCTTAGCTGGTGCACATAGCGGGGGAAATGTTGGCAGGACATTTGATTACCATAAAAGACAGAGCTATGCAGGAACCACATTAGAGTAAACTCAACCAAAACAAAGTCAAATGTTCAGACTGTTTGAATAGATTATGAGGAGACTTGGGAAGGGGTCGAGCCTGGATTAATGAGAAATGCAAATGAACTGGCTCAGAAGCAAACCAGCTTCCCCTGTGACACGACCCCTTGCCCCACAGATTTGGGGGTGAAGTAAATACCTGTCATCTGCACATCACATCCACATGATGAGTGGCTGGGCCAGACATGGCAACCATTTCCAGGGAAGCGATAAGTCAGCCTGGTGCAGAAGTGTGCCTGCAGAACCCCCAAACTGCCAGCTCCACCTCTCTATGAAGAACCACACAGAGCAGCTGGTTTCCATCACATCGTCCATGGCAAAGACTGTGAGAAACACATTTATTTGGGTAGCACAAGCAAAGCATATATATGTTTACACATATATATTTGCACATGGTTTTCTCTGGATTATATATATACCTATTTATTGTCTGGGGTTGGCAGTAACCTTCCATCTGTCTCTCAGAGTATCCTCTTAGGAGCTGTCAACAAAACCTTCCCTAATTTGGGTTTCTGGCAGCTGAACCCAACCACCACTGGAAACCACACTGCTGGGCTCTGGAAAACCCAACCCTCCCATCTGGACAGGCCTTTCTCGAGGGGCCTCTGCCCTCCCCCAGAGACTCTCCCCTCGAAGCCCCTTTTAGTGTTGTGCTAAAAGAGACTGTCAAGAAGCCAATGTTAGTTTGAGAACACGCAAGTCATTCTCATCATGCTCTCCCAGAACCTGTCTGGAGTGGGAGTAAAAAAAAGGCTCCATGATTTGTGGGATTGGAAGTCCAATGAGTCAGAAAACTTTCCCAAACTAATTTTAATGAAAATAATAGGGGGGAGTATGAAACAAGGCTGACAGGATGGTGGGGGTCTTGACTATGGTTCCACTTTCCTGCCAGGGGAGTGAGCACTAAGCAATGACCTGGCTGATGGGTTAGTTTAATGAAGATGCATTCATGGGACTGCCCCCACGCCCCACCCCCAGATCTGCCTCCTGCCAGAAAGCCAGCCCCACCCACTGCTGCTGCTGCTGGTGGCTGGGTGGATGAGTGTGAGGCAGCTGTGAGAGATGAGAGCCAGGCATCCCTCTGCTTGTTTATTTGACTCTGCTGGCCTGGGCGCAGTTGTGCAGTTTTCCATTTACATGTTCTGCTCACTGTATACCAGTCCCGGCCCAGCCTTGGTCTATTCTTCAGGGCCCTGGACACTGAAGTGTGACTGTTTCATTCCAAATATCCAAAAGGCTACCAGGGAAAACACCTGAGAACAGTGTCCTTCATCTTACACAGTGGTGAACTTGATAAAATACACATTCTCAGGCTCACCCCACAAGATTCTGATTTAATACATATGGGGTAAGGTCTGAGAATTTGAATGTCTAACAAGTTGCATTTCTAACAGCGAAGTAATGCTGATGTTGTTGGTCTGCAGATTATACTTTGCATAAGGCACTGCCTTTGAAGGAGGAGCTACCAGAAGAGGTTAGAACAGTGTGCCTTTCACTTAAATCAAGTCAACAATGGACGTTCCCTGGAAATTAACTTTTTAGGGGCAAGAAGAAAAAAATCTACAGTCCTTCCGGTGCAGAGGATTGCTTTCCCCCTCATTGATAAACTAATCCACTCATCCTTCAAGGTCTTGCTTGAGTCCCTACAGAGCCTCAACCAGCTCCTCCAACCTACGGGAACATCTCCATTGTCTGAACCCCCACTGCTCTTCAACACAGGGCTGCCTGCTTTTGTCTTTAATTATCTCTTGCATGTGAGTTTTGTCATAGATCTGGACTCTAACACAATTGGACAAAGGCCCTTTCAACACTCACAGAGCTGGGAGTAGGGCACAGAATACTCTTTAAAATGAATTTCAAAAAATGAAGCAGAACAAAACCATTGTGCCTCCAAACATAAGACCAGGTAACACTGGAGAGCTGTGATCATAAGAAACCATCAGTCCAATACACCATCATGTCATCTTGACCGTGGTTCTAAATGTTCTGTTTGAAGTGACTGGCACAAGACAAAGAGTGACTCTGCTGTGTGCAACAGTAAGTGACTTACATTTTCTGGTATTTTCTCTAGACAGGGACTAGTTCAAACTGTTTCCAAGATGTCCTAAAATTGGATGTTGCTACATGAAACAGACTAAAGAGTGATGTGGTAGGGATTGTCTATGGCATGGCAATGGGGGAGTGTACAGACCCTTTCCTCAACTAAATAACCATTTAAGTAATGAAAATTATAAAATAATAAATATAAGATGTAGTTTTAAACCCTAGAGCAACCACTAGAAAAATAGTTCAATGAAATATAGTTTAAAAATCATTAAGGACCCTAAAATGTTCTGCTAGTATATATTCACTAAATACAGAAGAAGGCAGCAAAGGAAGAACAGAGGAAGAAAAAGACATGAGACATATAAATAAAAAGAAGCAAAAATGGCAGCATAAATTCAACCATACCAGTAGAAACACTAAATGTGAATAGATAATACATTCCACTCAAAAGGCAGAGATTACAGATTGGATAAGAAAACAAGACTCATTTAGAGTCTATGATACTCAGTGATTGATCAAAGAAACAAAGAACTGAGCACCACATGTTTTTACTCATAAGTGGACCCTGAGCATTTACCATAATACAATAAGAAAGGGATTGGCAGTAGCAGGACACCACCAGGGGAGTGAGAGGGGGCATATAACATCAATAAGGGTACCTGAATTAAACCAGGTGAAGTGGGGACCAAAGGGACCTGTATGATGACCACTTGTATACCTAAATCTGAATTGTACTCCACATCTTTAAAATTTAAAAAAATTTTTTTAAAGACTCAAATATATGCTTTCCACAGGAAACACATATTAGGTTCAAATATACAAAAAGGTTGAAAGTAAAAAGATGGAAGTAGATAAACCATGCAAACAGCAGCCATAAAAGAGGTGGAGTTGCTACATATCAGACAAAATAGACATTAAAACAAATAATGTCACTAAAGATTTTTTTTTAATTTATAATGTTAAAATTACCAATCCATCAGGAAAATATAGCAATCATAAACCTATATGCAACTAACAACAGAGACCCAAAATACAAGAAGCAATAGTTAACAGAATTGAAGGGAGAAATACAATTCAGCATAGTTGGAGACTGTATTGCCCTAATTTCAATAACAGACAGAGTAACTAGAGAAAAGATTGACAAGCATATAGAAGGCATCTAAAGAATACATCACCCAAAAACAGAAAAATATGTATCCTCGTCTAGCACACATGGAAAACTCTTCAAGATAGACTATATACTAGGCCATAAATCAAACTTCAATAAGTTTAAAGGGTTTGAAATTATACAAATTGTTTTTTTAATTACAATGAAATTAAATTATAAACCACAATGTAAGTAAATTTGGAAAATTTATGAACATACAGAAGTTGAATGCAATTTAAATAATCAATGGTTCAATGAACAATTCATAAGTGAAGTAAGAAAATACTTTAAGATGAATTAAAATTAAAATGCAACATTCCAAAATGTATGAGATGCATCTAGACTAGTGGTTAGAGGTTAATTTATAGCTATGAAAGCCTAAGAAGGCAGATCTCAAATCAATAACTAGACTTTCACTTTAAGAAACTGGAAAAGAAGAGAAAACTAAGCCTAAAGCAAGCAGAAGTAAGGAGATAATAAAGAATAGAGCAGAAATAAATGAAATAGAGAACAGGAAAAAAAAGTCAACAAAACCAAAAGTTGACAAAACTTCAGGTAGACTTGCCAAGCGAGAAGACCCAAATTACTAAAATCAGGATTTAAAGAGGAACATTACTACTGACCTCACAAAAATAAAAATAATTAGAAATTAATAGTATGCTGCACTTTTTGTAATTGTGTCACAGTTTTTAGATATTGTTGCTATTTTTCATTCATTTTTATCTTTGCTTTTTCAGTTTCAGAAACTTCTACTGAAATACCTTCTAGTTCACTGAGTCTTTTGTCAGCCCTGACCAGGCTATTGATGAATCCATCAAAGGCATTCATTTCTGTTATGTTTTTTAACTTCTGGCGCTTTTTTTTTTATTTGCTCCTAGAGTTCCAGTCTCTCTGCTTACGTTATCTATCTGTTCCTGCATGCTGTTCACCTTTTCCATGAGAGCCCTTGGCAGATAGTTCAGTTATTTTAATTCCCAGTCTGTTAATTCCAAAATATCTGCCATATCTAATTCTGGTTCTGATGCTTGCCTTGTCTCCTCAGATTGTATTTTAGAATGTTTTGCAAATTTTTTTTTGCCGAAAGCTAGACAAGACCTACTGAGTAAAAAGAACTGAAGTAAATGGGCCTTTAGTGTGAGGATTCAGGTTTATGCTAGGAGTTAGGCTGTGTTGACTATTTGCTGTAACTGTAGGTGTCAAAGGCTAAATTTCCTTTAGTGTCCTTGTTTTTTCCCTCTGTTGTCTTTCAGTTTCCCTAGACACTACCTATTAAATAGAGTCTGAGCCTATAAAATAGTTCTTTTACCTATAATCCACTGCGATTATAAGAAACTGACTGATATGGTTTTAATTCAAGACCATTTAATGAGAAAACGCTCAGCAAACAAGGGATAGAATAAACAGCATCTATGACAAACCACAAGTAACATCATATTTAATGATGAAAGATTGACTGCTTTCCCTTAAGATTGAAAGAAAGACAAAATTGTCCACTCTCCCCTTTACTATTCAACGGTATACTGGAGTAGCCCAAACATTCCGGCAAAAATAAGAAAGCCATCAAGATTGGAAAAGGAGAGGTAAGACTGTCTCTAGTCACAGATGACATTATCTTATACAGATAAAACACTAAATAAGTCACACAAAAATTTAGGACTCATAAAAGAGTTCACCCAGGTTATCAGTTGTAGTTCTATATGCTAGCAACAAATGATTCAGAAATAAAATTTTAAACAATTCTATTATAATAACATTAAAAAATACCTAGGAATAAAAAGCATAAGACATACACTGAAAATTATAAAACATTGTTCAAAGAAATTAAAGATTTAAATAAATGGGGAGAAATCCCATGTTTATGGATTGAAAGACTTAAGATGGCAATACAATTCAAGTCTATAATACTCAGTGATCTATCACAGGAACAAAAAACTGAGTACCACATGTTCTCACTCATAAGCAGACCCTGAACATTTATAATAATATTATAAGAAAGAGATTGTCGCCGGGCTCGGTGGCTCAGCCTGTAATCCCAGCACTTTGGGAGGCCGAGGTGAGTGGATTGCCTGAGCCCGCAGGTTCGAGACCCGCCTGGGCAACTTGGCGAGACCTCATCTCTACAATAAATTAAAAATTAGCTGGGTGTGGT
>CAUYQG010057323.1:0-10504 GCA_963574415.1 Tarsius wallacei | reverse complement strand
CACCTAACCCCTGTAAGAATGACCATCATTAATAAAACAAACAACAACAGATGCTGGCGAGGATGTGGAGAAAAAGGAACGCTTCTACACTGATGGTGGGAATGCAGACTAGTATAACCTCATTGAAAGACAGTGTGGTGATTTCTGAAAGAACTAGAAATTGACCCTCTATATGACCCAGCAATTCCCTTATTGGGAATATACCCGGATGAACTCAAATTATTCTGCGAAAAAGATACCTGCACAAGTATGTTTGTTGCAGCTCTATTCACAATAGTAAAAACATGGAACCAACCATGTTGCCCATCAAAGCTGGACTGGATTGAAAAAAAGTGGTACATATACACAATGGAATATTACGCAGCCATGAAGAAGGACAAATATATGGACTTTGCAGCAACTTGGATGGATTTGAAGTCGATCATGCTCAGTGATTTATCACAGAAACAGAGAACTGAGTTCCATATGTTCTCATTCATAAGCTGACCTTGAGCAATTATAATGCTTTAAGGAATCTGACTTCTTAAGGGGTTATCTTTCTCAGCTTCTTTTTGTGGGAAGTTGTTGACCCAAGAGTTAAGTTTCAAATAGTCACAAATGTTTTTAGCCTAGGACCATGGTTTCTTGGCAGTATAACTCTCTCATAAAGTCAGCTTCAAATCTGTTTGATCATAGTCAATTCCATGTTCCATGAATGATACCCAGAATTAATTGTGAAATATGCCTCTCTCTCAATTAACAACTATAGATATTTTGAGCTTCTAGGCTTAGTGAGATAGCCCTTGATCTATTTCTGCTGAGTCATTTTGTCCATTCAAATAGATATACCTCTTATAATTTTAATGCATGAAGAGGTTTCAACAACAATGTGACAGCAAAACCCTTAATTGCATTCTTGCTGCATAAATGTCTTAATCATTCTTTGTTATTCATATAATTTCTCAATAATATTTTTTATTGGTCAGGGTTGAGAAGCAATTGCTTTTTTGAATCCTACCATTTCTCACATTGTTGGACTCTCTCTAGAATAACTTCTGCTCACACACTGGTCAATATTCTGAATCCATCTGTTTCTTGTGTTACCTTCCCAAATGTTGCCAAAAGTAACTAACATACATTACTAGCATTCTGGTTTTAAGCTACTTTAGCCAAAGTTACAAGATCAGAAGATAAATTATCTACATTGCAAATGATCATACTATACAACATAATAAATATCTTTCTAGTCTCTAATAACAGTTTTCCCACTACTAAGCAAATCCCTTAAGCAATAGGAAATATGCTTTGTTTATAGTCTCTGGATTCTGGTACCAAATTTGTATCAGTGAGGACAGGCTAGTTTAGGCCATAGATTTAAAACAAGGAAGAAAAAAAGGAAAGAAAAATCTTAAATCACAATGTTTTGAAAGAGTAGTTTGGTTTTTTTTTTCTTGTCTTACAGGTGCACTGTGGTTTGGCAAAAGTACTGTACACATAATCTTCATTCAATTAAGTAGTCTGCCAGAGAAATCTCATATATTGCTGCTCACCTTATGTATCAGTTTTCTGTTGTTTTGTAGAATGTTACTACAAACTCAGTAGCTTAAAACAACACACACCGATTACCTCATAGTTTTTGTGAGTCAGGGCTCATGCACAGTTTAAAGGGTACACTGCTCAGGGTTTCACATGATGTCAATCAGGGTGTTCACTGCCTGCATTCCTTGTGGAGCTCGTGGACCTCTTCCAAACTCACATAGTTTTTTTGGAGAATTAAATTCCTTGTGGCTATAAGACCTAGGTTTCCTTGTATTGTTGACTGCTAGCCAGAAGATGCTCTCAAGACCTAAATGCCACTCACAGTTTTATTGATGTTTCTTTTATAGACAACACTGCAGCTCACTTCATTGAGCCCAACAGGAGGATTTCTCTTTTAAGAGATCACCTGATTAGACCAATCTCATCCAGGACAATTTTTATTAATTCTAAGTCAACCAATTAGGGTCTTCAATTACACCTACAAAATCCCAGCAATTTTGTCACATATTATAACCTAATCATAGGAATTATGCCCCATCATATTCACAGGTCATATCTACCTCAAAGGAGAAAGGATACTATGTCAAAATTATACTGTGATAGCAGGAATCTCTGGTCATATATTAGATTTTTGCTCACCATGCATTCATTATCAGAAGGAACATGAGAAATTTCAAGTTTCTTGCTTTTAACTTAATGCCTAGCCCAGAATTGACAACTGCTCACAACTCACTGACTAGAACTAGTCTCGTGGTTCCACCAAGCCATAGGAGGTCATAAACTGTGATCCTACCATATTTATGAGAATATTCCATCATTTTATCAATGACTCCCACATAGCTTACAACTAGAAAAAAAATGTATAGAAATGATTCATTTCTACAAACTTAAAATAATGTTACTATTTAAATATATATAACACAGCTTCCAAACCAGCAACCATATTTTAGTTTGTTTTTTTTTTTTAATTTATCTTCTATTCTTTTGATCCAGGTGTGGAGCACAGGACTTGAATAGAGAGAAGAGAGAAACTCAAGTTATCTGGGGCTAAAGAACATGGCTTTTCCACATTGGTATTAGTAGCAGAGCTAGCATTTAATCGAGTTTGTCCATGATTTGACCACTGTACTGAGCTATTCCTGTGTATGTGGACTGTGTAGGAATACTGTCATGTGAATTGTTTGAGTATTCAAATTTAAAGTAGAGATTTTTTAAGCTTGGCAAATAATAATTATTTAGTCATTTTTTCACTGATTCATTCATTGATAAATAGGTATTTTATTGCCCATGTTTCAACCATTAAGTTTGAAGTAGAGATAAAACAACATAAAGACAAACCAGGGTGGACATGATGACTCATGCTTATAATCCTAGAGGTTTGGGAGGCTGAGGTGGGAAGGTTGCTTGAGGTCAAAAGTTTGAGACCAGCCTGGGCAACATAGAGAGCCCCTGTAAATACAAAAGATAAAAGGTATTTAAAAAGCCAGGTATGGTGGCATGTGCTTGTAGTTCTAGCTATTCAAAAACTGCGGCAAGAGGATCACTTGAGCGTAGGAGTTTAAGGTTACAGTGAGCTATGATCATGCTGCGTTACACCAACCTGGTCAAAAAAGCAAAATCCTGTTTCTAAATATGTATATACCAGCTTAATTTTGAAAAAATCAAACTTAATAATAACGTATAGAGTCTTCACCCAGGAATCTACATCTCTATCTTTATCTGCAGCATCAGTTTACTTCTCAAGCTTTTGATCTCATTGATTGTTAAAATGTCACGTCATTTTCTCCCAACCGCTGACCCCACGTGCTTACCAGGCCTTTGCGCTTGCTATTCTTCCTGCTTTTCTCCAGTTAAGTGCATGACTGGTTTCTTCTCAGTTCGGAAATCACCTCCCAAGAGAGACAGTCTCTGCCCACCTGAGGCAAAGTGTTCCATTTCCCTGATTAAATTACTTAGCCATACTTTTTATTATCTAAAATTATTTGTTAATATATTTTCTTTCCATTTGTCTCTCATAAAGTAAGGAAGTCTTTCTATCTTTTTTTTACTGATATACTAAAGGCATGTAAGTGCCTTGTAAGTAGAAACTAAATGCTTATCAGACAAATTCATTATTATAAGGTTTATTAATGTATCCATAGAAAAACTGCCAGTAGACAGTTGTGAAATAAATAAATGAATTAATAAGAAAACATTTTGGACAGAAGAAGAAAAGAAAAGAGAAGAACTGCTTTCTAATACATTATAGCAAAATTCCATAAATATTTTATGATAAATCTCTTAATAATGTTAAAATTGTTTAAATGAATAATTTCATAGAGGGTATTTATTTAATGAAAAATATTTTTATCAACATACACATTTTTTTCAGATCACGTAAAGATTTCCATTTGGATTTTCATCAAATCTGAGTATATTTTGAAGAGTATAATTTATGTGGCACAGATAAAAATTCATTTTGTGCAGGCTTAAGAAATACTTTAAAGGGATATAGAATTGATAGGCAGTCACCTGCCACAAAAAAAAACATGCAGAGGATTTTTATCAAATGGGGAGGGTACGTTGGAATGGAATGCCATGAAATATAGACCATGTGACATACATGCAAGTCACTTCACAGGTAACTGAGAGCACTGTAGAGAAAAAAGCAGAGATCATCTCACACAGCTGACTCAGAGCCACAAAGAGAGACTTTTTTGACTGCTGACGGAGAAAGATGGACTGGGCATATTCAGAAATTGTGGATAAAGAAAATAAACAGTGGTTTTAAGAACAAGACCTGAATATCAGAAGCAGATTCTCCTAATAGTTGGCATCAGTATGCATGTAAGTCTTCTACAGGGTAATCTATGTAGAACTCCATGGGTTAGCAGTAGCAGATAATGATGGGTAAACACAACCCAGAAGATCAAAGTGGTTAACAGTAAATTTTTTAAAATATATTGTGATTCATATTTTAATAAAATACCATATTATGTTCAGCATAAGTAGGTACCAAGGTCCCCTTCATAAAGTCAGCACACATTAGTTTGATACCTGCCCACAAGACCAGTGAAGAGGGCCTGCAGTCCGGGCAGAGCTGAGTCAAAGCTGAGTGAAACCTGCCCAAAAGCCAAGAGGGAGGAATATCATCATACCCAAAGAAACTGAAGTTAAGGAGCAGCGCAATGACTTTCTTATAAGCTAAGTGATGATTGAAAAGGCAAGGCTGGAGCTGAAAGAGACAACATATGTGTACTTTGGTCAGAGAAATTGAGAAGAAAACGAATGGAAAAGGTCGATGAACAAGGTCCTGACTCTAGCATGAGAAAGTGAGCTTTGCGAATTCCTCTAGTACTGCATAATGGACTGAAATGCAAGTAGTAAAAATGATGTCTAAAACTATACTTATTGATTTAGAAAAATGTTCCCGATATATTGTTACAGAAAAAGTTTATAGAGAAATGTATGGCATCCTCCCCATTTTTTAGAAAATGTCAGAGCAAAAAATAGAAGACTGTTCTGGTATTAAAACTTAATAACTCAGGGTTGCTGGGTGTGGTGGCTCACATTTATAATTCTAGCACTCTGGAAGGCGGAGCCAAGAGGATTGTCTGGTCCCAGGGATTCAAGACTAGTCTGGACAACTTGGGGAAACCTTGTTTCTACAACAAATAAAAAAAATTAGTTGGGAATCACCATTCATACGCCTGTGCTTCCAGCTACTTGGAAGGCTGAGGCTGAAGCCTCATCATCTGAGCCCCGCAGGTCCAGGCTGCGGTGACCATGAGGTTACCCCTGCATTCCAGCCTGGGTGACAGAGTGAGCCTCTGACCTAAAAAAGATTAATTTAATCTATTTTCATGCTCAACTTTTCTATTTTGCTTAAGACTAATATACTAATTATGTAATAAGTAGTAATCATACTGATAACTGCTAGCTTGGAATAAGTCATTTCAATAATTTGCACATATGAGTGGGAGGACCTCCAAAAAATGGAATTTATTTATTAAAAAGTGTGTATTTATTCTTACTTGTTTGCACTTTAGTAACTTCAAAGTACACTTGGTTGGATGCAATGCACCTATCAAAATGCTTTTTCTACTGCTTAAAACAGTTTTGACTAATCAATTTTGATGCCTTTTAGTGCCTTTGTCATTTTTTTGTTTCATCTCTTTCACATTGGCCAAAAGTTTACCTTTGAGGACTTTTTTCATCCTGGTGAGTAAAAAAGAGTGCTGGGGGCAATATTGGTAAATAGGGAGGGTGAGGCACAGGAGTCATGCCATTTTGGGTCAAAAACTACTTAAAACTTAATCGGTGTGGGCATGTTCAATACTAAATTACCCATAAAAAAATTGGCAAAAATTTTTAAATAATATAAAAAAAAAAAAAAAAATTCACTGAAGCCGTACACAACATCTCACAGCAACACTGATGGTGATGGGTTCCTAGAACACTTACCTAGCATGATGAAGCCTGCACTACAAGGGTCTATACTCCAAAAGATTATTATGATTTTGGGGGGACCCACCCCCTTATATTCTGGTATGTGAGAAGTATATACGGAGTCACACCAGATGAGAAGAGAAAATCAGGATCAGGAGTCATAATCCTCATTATATGTAGAGAGTATGCTCTCATAGAAAATAATGTCCAGGTGATCAGTCTGCTAAATAAGAAAATGACATGTTCATTTTACAGAGAATTCGAGATATATTTGCTAGTATAATGACAACATAACAGCTATTTTCCCAAAGACATTCAGAGCCCAGTCATCTTTTTTTAAGTGTTAAGCTTAAAATAAGTTTGATAAATCATAATATGTGTTTTAGTTTTCCATAGTACCAAATCTAAGAGAGAAAAAATTTACTTACTATGAGGCATATTTCAAGGATGCCTTCAAAATCTTATATATGTATATGCATATACACACACTATACACAGACACACATATACACATACACACACACACACACACACACACACACACACACCTTTTTATAGGATACCTAGAATAGAAATTATTAGCAAGAAAAAGCATGGTAACAAAACAAGTAGCTGAAATTGTATAGCCAAGGCCAGATTCCTGGGCATGGGACTGGTGCAATTGCACAGAGCTTATTGCTTAGAAGTTGCTAGCATTTTGTTTAGTGCTCTGATGCTGCTGTCTTGAAATTCTTAGTAACTTTTCAACAAGTTCTGTATTTGTATTTTGCACTGGGATATACAAATTATACAGTTGATCCTACTTAAAGTATGTTCTAACTTGTGATCTGTATTGTTCTAGGATGAAATGGCAAAGGTCACACAATCAGATCCAAAAGATTAATTTTAGATGCCAAATGCCTATTTGGGCCTTGACTTGAGTGGATATTACCTTGACGATATTAAGAAATCTAATGAACATTTGTATACCTACCTTGAATTGTACCCCACATCTTTAAAATAAAAAAAATTGTTTTTAATAAATCTAGTTTTAAAGAGTGACATGCTTGGGAAAGTAAATATTGTTAAGATTTTTACAGCACAGTATCAAACCTGTGCTCATATTTATTATTAAATTCTAAGGTGTTCTGAAAATTGCTTCAATAATTCCCTGATATGAAAAAAACCTCTTTTTTGAAGGATTAAAGTTGGTAGAATTAGGAAATAAAGTAGAATTTCTAAGACTGGATGAGGTATTTGAGTAGACTTTGTCTGTCAGGATTTGTGACCATCAAAAACTGGCTAATACAAGCAACCCTTGTATCTTATAAGAGGAATAAGAAGCAATTGAAGAGTTTTACACTTACTTATTACATACAGGGTTTATCCAGGTATTGTTCCTGCTTCTTCAGCATTTTTTGCAAAGGCTTTAGAAAGGCAGGACTTAAGCTAACAATGATAGTCTTTAAAGAGAGCATTTTTCTTTAACATGAGAAGAAAGTGAAAGAGAAAAGATTTTGTTTTGCTAATGAAAACAGAGCCTATCTTGGTAAATATGATACCCTCTCACAAATCCATAAAGAACTGAAAGTTTATGCAATTTAAAAATACCTCAGGAAATGTTCATGAATATCTTTTAATTCCAAGTCATTTAACTTGCATTTAAACATGCTAGCTTAGCAAAATCATATTGGTAATTTTATTTCTACAAATGAAATAGAACTGAATAGTGTGGGATTTGGGGAAGAGAAAGAAAATTAAAAGTATTGCCTTTAGGAAAATACACTTTATAACATAAGATAATTTGTATAAGTTTATCTTCCAAAAAAATTGTTTGTTGAAGAATTTGAATTCGAGCAATTAGTGGAAAGATGAGTGTGGGAATCCTTACTTCTTATTTGCTGACTTAGAGCAAGTTATGTCACTCTTTCCATCATCACGTTCCTTATCTGCAAACTGGAGCTGGTTGCGATGCTTTTCTTTCAATGTCGCTTGAAGATTAATTGCAAAAATGTATGTGAAATGATTACATGTTGTAAATGAGCAACAGAGGATACTTCTCTTTTATCTTCATTTTTATGTAATAAAATGACATACAAATATTGTCACATGTATAAGTATTTGCTTATCTGTTTATTATCTGTCTGCTCAACCAGCATAAAAGGGAACCCACAGTTGTACTTTCTGTCTTCTCTGCTTCCCCTGGAGATATACTAGAACTCAACTTCTCCAACCTCCTCCCAGATTCTGGCTTGTTCCTTTTTCTCGGCCTCTGGCCTAGGCCAGTTAAGGTGGGAAGAGCCTTAGGGATTTCAGGATGGGAAGAGGAAAACAAAAATTCTCCCTAGTCCAAACTTGAAATAAAATGACTATAAAGACAAACATATCTCACCATGACTAAGATTGTCTGTCATCAGCAATAACTTTGGTATGCTAAAAATAGTTCATTTTTCTTTTTCAGCTATCCCAGAGGTTTCACTCTACTCTTCCAGCTTGAGAGACAATGGCTCGAAGGTGATGTGACAGTGTCCTGCCATGGGGAAAAGAATAATCTTGGAGTCAGGAATCCTAGAAAAGTAAATATAATGATAAAAGGGTATTTAAACATATAGAGTATATTTCATATAAGCAATTAGTAAGATATATCTTGAAGCTTTAATGGATAAATAGACTTTTCCAAGGGGTTCAGCTGATTTTACTACAGAAAGATGAATAAATCAAAGTAAAGTCTATAAATATTGACCTGAGTGAACACATGCTCCACACCAGTTAAATTTTCAGAGGGTCTCAATCTCTCACTAAAAACACAAATGGAATGTTAAACCAAAAGCAGTAAAGCCTCTTACAGAAATGATTGAGAAAGCCCGAATGAATCAAAAAAAATGGGAGTGGAAAGAATCATTTGTTGTGCGGCAGTTTTCTTCTTTGAATATAATCATGTAAACACTAAGAGATATATTATAGAACAATACTGTTCCATATAAAACTTTATTTACCTGACAAATAAAAGATAAGCAATAATTACTATTTTGAAAAAATCACATGCACAACTTAAGCCAAGTCTGTATGCCTTGGTTTGTCACTAGGACAGCACAGTTCAGATCATAAATTTTATGTCTGGGAAATGCCGTAGCTTAGTGAGATTGATTATTATTATTTTTTTAAACACATTTTTCATTTTAAAATTGTGGGGTACAGTTAAGGGTTAGATATACAAATATGCATCGTTCAGGCACCCTTGTTGATAAGAGGTGTTCCCCCATCCCCAGACAGATATTGACTACTGTTAATCCACCACACTTGCCCTCCCTGCCCCCCTCAATAGATTCCCACCACTGTCAATCCTTTTCTTATAGTATTACAATAGATGTTCAAGGTCCACTTATGAGTGAGAACATGCGATACTCAGATCTTTGTTGCTGTGAAAGATCACTCAGTATTATAGACTCTAGTTCCATCCAGGTTGCTGCGAAATTCATGATTTGGTTCTTTTTTATAGCTGCGTAGTATTCCATCATGTATATGTACCACATTTTTTTAATCCAGTCCTCTTTTGATGGACAGCATGGTTGCTTCCAGATTCTTGCTATTGTGAACAATGCAGCGATAAACATACGTGTGCAGGTATCTTTTTGATAGAGTGTTTTGAGTTCTTCAGGGTATAGTCTCAGTAAGGGGATTGCAGGGTCATATGGGAGATCAATATTTAGAGTTTTTAGGAATCGCCACACTGCTTTCCACAGAAGTTGCACTAGTTTACACTCCCACCAACAGTGTAGAAGTGTTCCCTCTTCACCACATCCTCTCCAGCATCTGTTATTTTTTGAGTTATTGATAATGGCCATTCTGACTGGAGTTAGGTGGTATCTCAGTGTAGTTTTAATTTGCATCTCCTTAATGATTAGTGAGGTTGAACATTTCTTCATGTGTCTGTTGGCCACTCAGATGTCTTCCTTTGAGAAGTGTCTGTTCATATCTTTTGCCCACTTTGTAATGGGGTTGTTTGTTATTTTCTTTTCAGCATGTTTGAGTTCCTTGTAGATCCAAGATGCTAAGCCTTTGTCAGACCTGGAGTTGGGAAATACTTTTTCCCACTCTGTGAGCTGTCTCCCTGCTCTCTTGATGGTTTCTTTGGTTTTGCAGAAGTTTATCAGTTTAATGAGGTCCCACTTGTCTATCTTATCTCTTATGGCCTGTGGATTTCGGGTTTTGTTCAGGAATTGGATGCCAGTTCCAATTTCCACAGGATATGTCCTGTATTTTCTAAGGTTCTTATGGTTTGAGGTTTTACATTTAGGTCTCTAATCCATTTAGAGTTAATTTTTGTGTATGGGGATAGATAGGGGTCTTGTTTGAGTCTTCTGCATGTGGTCACCCAGTTTTTCCAGCACCATTTACTGAATAGGTTCTCCTCTCCCCAGTGGTAGGTTGTGGAGGCTTTGTCGAAGATGGGTTGGTTGAGAAATTGAGGTTTTGCTTCTGGAATCTCAATTCTATTCCATTGGTCTATATGCCTGTTCCTGTACCAATACCAAGCTGTTTTGATTATTGTAGCTTTATAGTAAAGTTTGAAGTCTGG
>CAUYQG010057317.1:0-12603 GCA_963574415.1 Tarsius wallacei | reverse complement strand
ATATAGTAAAATATAAAACTTGTGAGGTAGTTTAAAGATGGTTGCTACTCTTCAAATTGAGAGGTGGAATCTAATTTCTTTTTCTGGACTTGGTGACTCCTTTGATATATAGAGTGTGACAGAATTGATATTCTGGGTTCTCTAAGGCCAGGACATATGAAGACTTGCAGGTTCCACCAGAACAACTTGGAACATTCTCTTTGGGAGGCCTGAGAAGGTTTTTAAGAATTCTGACTCTCCTGAAGCCATCTGTTAGGAGAAAATTAGCTATGGGTCTCTAGTGTTTCTGCATGTCTTGTGAACAGAATCACTGATTGCCATTTTTGAGAGTCTAATTTTTCAAGGCTTTTTGTACAGCAAACAGCCTTGAAAAATACAGAATGTATCTCCCTCTAGAGCAGAGGGCAGGCATGCTTCCCAACCATTATAAAAGATTCAGGTTACCTAAGCTTCATATTTTTCTCCTGGAATACAACTCACTGCGTGTGCTGGCATCCATCTAAGCCATCTGCCTTACCCTATGGGACTTGGAGGCATGGAAAATTGACATGCATATGCTTATTCTGATGCTGTTTCCTGTATTATGAGTAATAAAATCATTTATTTTTGATCTAAGAGTTTTGTTTCTTCTACTAACAAATGTACTGACTTGATACAGGTCAACCAGTTGACTTCAAGTTGTGTAAAATCTCAAACCCTTCACAATTGTTGGCACTATTGCAGCAAAGAGGCCTCTGGTGCTGAGATTAACCTTTCAACAGGCCCTCTGTACCAGCCCATATGCTGAATATGACCAAGTGACTTCAGTCAATACCACAAGACCAGAATTTCCTAGCTGACTGCCCATCAGAAGATATTGAGATAACTATTGGTTTAAGCCACTAAATTTTGGGATACTTGGTAACACAGAAAGAGGTAACTGGAACAATTTTAGTTATAAACTCTTTATTGAAGTTTTATAGTACTCAAACAAAAAGTAATATTTAAATAATATACAAAAATGACAAAACTCAAACATTTTTCATGTTCTTATTTGTAAAACTTTTCATTTTTAATAAACTTTTCTTTCTAAAGAGATAAAAAATTAGCTATCATATTACACTCTCAAAAAGAGGAGAATAAATAAGTCAAAACATCCCACAGGATAGAAGGATTAAAAAAATATGACAAGAGATTATTATGTTATTGCTTATGAATATCTAAGACAGAAGCTCTTATGGATGCAAAATATTTTTTTAAATGGTCAGAAAGAGAAACACAGATAACTCAATTTTTGATAATTATTAATTATTTTAATTCATACAACAAACATTAATAAGAATATTTTTTTTCCTTCAAAGATAGAGACCCTCCATGAGAGAGAAGAGAGGTATGATGGTTAATTTTAGTGTCAATTTGACTGGATTAAGGGATACCCAGATAACTGTTACAGCATTATTTCTAGGTATGTCTGTGAGGGTGTTTCTGGAAGAGATTGGAATTTGAATCAGAAGCTTGAGTAATAAAGATCTGCCCTCACCCAATGTGGACAGGTACCATCCAATCAGCTGAGACCTGGATAGAGCAAAAAAGTAGAGGAGAGATGAATATGCTCTCTCTCTGGAGCTTGGATACCTTTGTTCTCCTGCCCATAGACATCAGAACTCCGAACTCTCTGGCCTTTGTACTCTTGGACTTATGTCAGTGGCCCCTTGGGTTCTCAGGTCTTCAGCATTAGACTGAGTTACACCATCAACTTCCCTGGTTCTGAGGCTTTTGGACTCAAACTGCGTCATGCTACTGGTGACTTCACAGGGTTTCTAGCTAGCAGAAGGCCTATTGTGGGACTTCTCAGCCTCCATAATCATGTGAACAATTCCCCTCATAATCCCTACTATGTATCTATGTATTAATCTATCAATTATCTATCTATCTATCTATCTATCTAGCTAGCTAGATAGCTAGCTAACTAGCTATCTGTCTATCTATCTAATCAGTTCGGTCTATCTTGAGAGCTCTGACAGGAACCTTGGAAGAAATTATATTTTCATTGTCACATCTCTTTAAGAACTATCCACTGGTCACCAAGGCACCAAGTATAAGAACTTTCTAGATAGTCAATACAAAAAAATACAAATTTGTATAAGATAACTTGTACCTAACTCTAATTTTAAAGCAGAAAGTAAGACTGTCTTGTATACTAGTCACAAATTCAATTAAGTAATTCATATTTGCATTTCAAAATCATAGTTTTAAAAAAATATTATTTAATTAATATTTTACCAAACTTTTTAAATGTCTATGATACATAAAACAGTATTCTAGATATTATACAATATAAAATAATTAATAATATAGGGCATATATATTCAAGGAGCTTATAGTCAATTAAGTCACATGATGATATAAAATTTCAGTAATGTAAATTTATCATTAAATAATTAATTTTTGTGGGTTTTTTTTTAGAAAAAAAGAATTAGGTTCTCTCATAAATATATATATATATATGTAAAAGTGGAGAGAACCAAAAATTAAGATTAAGGTAGTTTAAAGAATCATAAGAACAGAGATTACATAGTTTCAAAAGAAGAAGGTAAGTTCTCTCACTAGAAAAATATTTTTCTTATAAGGGGATAACTAAAAAGGGATAATATTTATACTCAGAGCATGTGGAAACAACAACAAAAACATTATTAAAAGCTAAAATTGAAATATAGTTTTATCAAAATACAGAAACAAGGAAGCAAAATGCCTGTGCGTTATACAAATGATTGACTTAAAGAGAGTGTAAAAAGATATGATTGCTGACTTGGCTATTAGGTTTATTATTGTCTTAGTCATTTTCAGTTTTAAGTAACTGAAATACACACAATTATAACAAAAAAGGAAATTAATTATCAGTACCCACTGTATCTCTCAAGCCAATTGGCTCTGCTCTTCAATGTTCTAATTTCTAATCTCTTTAGTATGAGATTAGCCAGTGTTTTTCTATCTCAATGTCAAATTTCACAAGGAGAAAATCTTAGTTTCAATTTTGGTGAGTGTTCCATCCCTAGGTTCATTCCAGAGAGGGAAATTTTCTGAGATGATGGGAGATTTGGACTGATTTTCTGAAATCAATCAATCAATCATAAATCTATAAATGTATTTGGTTAATAGTGAGCCTATAAAATTTTGGAGGACATAGAAATCAAATGACCAAGGCTGTGCTTGGAGAATATATGATGTTCAGTATGATTGGAGTGAGAACAGTAAGAAGCAGAGGAAGTCCCTTGGGAAACTTTCAAAATTGTTTATTAGAACAGCAAGAATAGAAAAGCAGAGGAGTGGCCAGATGCCAGGCACTTTAGGATAAAAATAAAAGCAGACATTTGCTGAGGGGACTAAGGGCCATGCATGAATTATTTTGGTTTAATCCTTGCAGTAACTTCTCTAAGAAATTTTACAAATGAGATGTAGAGACTAAATTACTTGGGTAGAAAATGAAGGAGCCAGATTCAAATCCAGATTTGTCTGATTCCATATCCCATATTGCTTCACCATTTGGAAGTTGTAAGAGAGGAAAGTACAAAATGTATGTTATACATCAAAGATGTGATTACATTTTAAGATCCTCCATAATTTGCACTGATTTGAATGACCCATTATTCATCACTAGATGTGGAAAGAGGAGAGGAAACTAAAAATGTTTTAGTGCTTTCCGTACGTTAAAGCACTTCCTTGCTGTTTCTGTGTACAACATTTTATTAATCATAACATCCCTTTGAAGTAGGTAACTTTATGTCCATTTTGGTGTTGAGTAAATGGTAGATAAGTGGCCCAAATATGAATCACACTGTGGTCTAGTTCTCTTTTGCTTATGTGATGCTCTAGTGTTCGTCTTTAAAAACACTCAGTTTTATTTTGTACTTGACATCAATTCTAAATAATTACTCTGCTTATTAGCAAACCTAAAAGTTATTAATGTTTTGTCTAAAGTCCTTGTGAATATTACATATTTACATAGATTTTCTTAATTTAAAATACTTTTAAAATTCAAATAATCCTTGAATATTTTTGCAACAAGTTTTATGAAATGGTCCCCTCACCAGTCTGTGTGAGAGTATCAAAACATTTTACTTAAGGGGATGGTAATCAGATATCACTTAAATTCTTTTAATTACAATTTAAAACTGCTTTTCCTTATTTTTCTGTCCAGCAAGGTGGATTGTAAGACAAATATTTTTCTGTTTTATAGAAAATTTTAAAGACGATTGAGCTTGAAATCAAAATGTTTTGAGTTACAATGAGCTGTTACATATTCTTCCCAACTTTCAAGAAAAATAACCGTAAGAAAGATCCCCTAGACTCGAAATTTAAAGGTTCAGGTGACGTCTGGCTTTTGCCATTAATGGAACATGTGATATAGAGCACCTCCTCAACCCTTCTCTCTTCCTTTATCTATAAAATGCAGATCTAATTGACCACTAACTTGTATTCTAAGCCTCAATTATTCTCTGATTCCACATTTTCTTCAAGATTACATTTTATGTTAAATATTTGTGGATTGCCTCCTCTGTGCAAAACACTGTGTTAAGTGATACTGAGCTCTGTAGTAGGTAGATATGTGTAGTTTCTGAAGACATTCACAATTTACAAGGTCTATGTGACCAGGCCAGTCACACTGGGAGAATTCCCTATCCCTATCCACAAATGACTCACCATAATTCCCAGAATTTATGAATATATTATGTCTCATGTCAAGGGGGAATTTGTGTTGCAGATGG
Organism: Tarsius wallacei; assembly: GCA_963574415.1. Classification (NCBI taxonomy): domain Eukaryota; kingdom Metazoa; phylum Chordata; class Mammalia; order Primates; family Tarsiidae; genus Tarsius; species Tarsius wallacei. The sequence continues at coordinate 7,858 of CAUYQG010057317.1, read as the reverse complement.
AATTAAGGCTGGTAATCAGCTGATTTTGAGATGAAGAAGTTTGGATAATCCAGGTGAGTTCAATATAATCTCAAACATCCTGGTAAATAAAGGAACGGGCAGGGCAGGGGTAATCAGGGTGATGCAGTGTAAGAAAGTTTCAAATGGCCATTGCTGTCTTTGAAGATGGTAAGGGGCACAAGCCAAGGAATGTAGGTAGCTTCTAGAAGCTGGAGAAGACAAGGAAATAAATTCTCTTCCATAGCCTCTAGAAGGAACATAATCCTGAAAACACCTTGACTTCAGCCCAGTGGAGCTAATTTCCGACTTCTGAAGGCATTTGTGCTTTTTAAAACCACCAAGCTTATGGCAATTTGTTATACCAGCAATTGAAAATCAAAATATGGTACAATGTGAGAAAACATACAATCACTGCTTTCAAAAAGTTTACATTTTGACATAGAAAATAAGCTGTTTATATATGGAATTTATACTAGGTAGAATATGACAAGTGTATAAAAGGAGATGATCTAACATTTGCTGAACTCTGTCTATCATCAACTAAATTCAATAACAAGGGGTATTATGAATGCATTCATTTAGCATGGTGCTACATTCTAGTATACAGTAATGAGCACAACCCAACACCATTCTGCCCCGTAGGCCTTTTATTCTCATGCAGGTAAACAAATCATGGTTTTCAAAAATCACACAAATAAAATATAAAACTGAAAATATGACAGCTAGTAAGAAGCAAAGATATGTGTTTCCTCAGTGCATATAACAGTGGAATTTGACATAGATAGAATGCTCACAGACCTTTCTAAAAATGCACTCACTGAATTGAGGTCTGAAGGATGAGTGAGGGTTGTTTAGTCAAAGAAGGTGGAAAAAGCATTTCAGGCATACTGGTAGGGGGAAAGATGACAGAGAAGGAGTATGCCGACAGTAAGAAGTGACTGAATACATAGATATTTGGGTCTGACCATTCAGGGTCACTTTAAGGAGTTTTACATTCATGTAAACTAGTTGAGAAATACTAGTTTTAAATAAAGCAATGAATAACAAGATTTCCATAGCAACAAGAGCACCCTGTATGAATGGTAGATACATGCCTGCCTAAGTGGATATACTCACGTAGTCCTGCGATAACCATGCCAAAGATGATGGTAGTCTGCACTTTGGTACGTGCTTATGGATATGGAAATAATTCATGAAATATTTGTGATAGTGAATTGACTTGATGTGAGGTTGGGGGAAAGAGTGTTTTAAGAAGCATAGCAACCAGCACAGAATGCTAATGGAATCAGTGCATCAACAATTAAAAATAACTGACTTTTATTTAAAGCTTACAAATTTTCAAGTATTCTCCTTAGCACTTTATATGGATTAATTTATTTAATATTACAATCCTAGGAGGTGAATCCTGATACTGTCACAATTAGTCTCATAATTTTGTGTCTCAGATAAGGCCACTAAAGAGCAGAGGTAAAGTTCCCAAGGCTGGACAGCTAGTAAATGGAACGTCAGGCATTTGAACTCAGCTATGAAAATTTTGCCCGATTTAGCATCAGTGAAGTCATTAGGGACTTGGGTGAGAGGTATTAAAGTAGAACAATGCAGATAGAAACCAAAACAAGTAAACAGCTCTATTAAAGAATGGTCAGGGACATGAATAGGCACTTCTCAAAAGAAGACATAACAGCAGCCAACAGATACATGAGAAAATGCTCAGCCTTACTAATAATCAGAGAAATGCAAATCAAAACCACACTGAGATATCACCTTACTCCAGAATGTATGACTATCATTAAGAAATACAAGAAAAAATAGATGCTGGTGTGGGTGTAGAGAAAGGTGAATGTTTCTTCAATGTTGGTGGGAGTGCAAACTAGTCCAACTACTATGGAAAATGGAATGACAATATCTAAAGGAACTGGAAATTGACCTTTCAGATGATCCAGCAATTTCCCTCCTGGGAATATACGGAGGAACACAAATCATTCTACAAAAAAGACACTTGCACACACATGTTTATTACCACATTATTCACAATAGTAAAAACATGGAAACAACTCTTATGCCCATCAAAAGTAGACCGGATAAAGACAAAAATGATACATATATAATGATGGAATATTACACAGCCACAAAGAAGGACAAAATAATGGAATTATCAGCAAATTGGATGGAATTGGAGACAATCATTCTAGCAATCTATCACAGAAGCAAAGAACCAAACGCCGCATGTTCTCACCCATAAGTGAGACCTGGACATTAATCACAAAAGCACAGGGAAGGATCAGCAGTCGCAGGACACTGCCAGGGAGGGAGGCAGGGGGCATGTAACTACACAAAGTGTACCTGATCCTAAATCAGGGGAAGTGAGGACCAGTTGGATGCCCAAACTTCACCTGCATGCACATTACTTATGTATCTAATTCTGACTTATACCACACATTTTTATAATACAATAAAGTTTTAAAAAACCATAAAAAGTAGATTACAATGAGTAACCATTGACTCCCATTTTCTCAGAAAAATCAGAGGTAGGGAAATTGCTATGAGGGAGAGATTGCCATGAGTACCGAATTTTTGTCTCCACTTTAGAGATAAAAAAATACACACATACACATACAGAGTGCTATGTAAGAACTGGGGAGTTAGAGATTAAATATACATGAATCTTTTAAATGCAGAAGAAAAATTAATTCTAGTAGCTAAAAAGTGGGTTTTACTTCCAAATTCCATCATCCTTTCTCCTTTAATCACAAAACTTTCATTTTCCAACAATAAGAGTCACTTTGTCATATAGTTTATAATGATAAGGATGTTTGCCCTTACAAATCTGATTGAAAAAATTAGCTAAACTATTTTTATAGATTAGATATCTCAAGCCAATGACCAACACTAAGATATTAGTCAAAATGGACATATATGAATTTCTGTAATATTAATTACAAATATTAAATTTATGAGAATTTTAAATAGCTCAATTTTATTTTATCCCATAATTAATTAGATATAATGCTTTAAAATAAGAAAATAATTTCAAGCTTTGCATAATATTTCTCTGAGTATGTGTATGAATTGCTTTTGAACACATTCAAGTGAAATCAACCACTTTTGCAAAAAGGCCTTTTAAAGTTTATCAATAACTAGCAGTTGAGCTAAAAGGAATAGGATGCAAATAACTCTTGCTATGATTTACAACTTATCCATTAGTTTCTCAACAGGGTAAACTGAACTTCTATATGCCTAGCTAGCTTGAAGTCACTCGCCTTGGGCTAGCAATTAACCATTTGCCAAGGCCTGGGTGTTTAATACGAATGAAACACGTTGTAAGATTGATGAAGATCATAAATAATAGGAATAATTTTAATAGGAAAAAACCTCACAAACTTTACTTTCCTACACCTGCCTACCCACCTGTACTGCCTTCTGCATCATTGAAGACAGTTTTCTAATTGTGTGTTTGAAATACAACGTATCCTATACACGAGGTTTTAACAGCAGGAGCTAAGGAGATACAAAATAGAAGTCTCTAAAATTTTTATCTTCCTTGTTTCATTGTTAATCAAAAGGTTGACTTGGTATTCTTTAAGAATTTATTTGAGGTCTACAAAAATTAGGGGAGAGCTATTACGATATTCAAACATTATGTTGGCACTCATAGCACACTATTTTATAAATATTTCCATGAGCTAAGATGAATATGCTAAAGTAAGATTATGTTCGATTTAAACTCTTGCCTGATTTTGCAAAATAATGTTATAGAATAACATGAAGTTTTTGCACGAGAGATGCCTGCATCAGAAATCTGCAGGAAGTGATTACTATTATTGTAAAAGGGAGACACAAAATTTTTTTTATTTTTGTGCTCTTCATCTAAGGAATTGCAAAATATATTGGAAAACTGGTTTCTTAAAGGAAGTTTGAAATCGAACTCTCATTTTTTAGGCTAAAAAAGCATTTCTAATGTTGAAGAGTAGTGAGGCCACTGAACTTCAGCCCTGGACAGGTTGTATAATCCCCCTTCCATCCCCAGTATGTATTCACATGCAGTCTTTGCTTTAGAAGAAATAAAAAGGCATTTTCTTTTAGCAAAATGATCAGAGCACTTTTGTTCTTTCAATAGTTAACATGTTCAAGTTTAGCCTGGTCAGGTTTTGAGGGACTGTTCTCTTGTTTACACAATTGGCTAATCTAGACAAGAGTTTAAGGGTAACTATCCCTAGGAGGTGCTGAGAGCCAGCAGTAGGACGGACAGAGGTGAAAATAAGGGAAGAAAATTCATCTACATACCCAGCAGGTATCGGTCATTTATATATTCATCTGTTTTCAGTTCTCAACTTGATAAGAGTGTGTCCATTTCATGGTGCCATGCAGAGAAAATGAAGTGTGTAAGGTCATTCAATAAAGATTAAATTAAAAACATATTCCTATTGCACCCTCAGGGTCCATTAGCCTTGATGAGTGTACAAATACGTTCTTTGTGTTATATGCTCCATCCTGAAAGAGATTGTGTGCTTCGCTCATTATAAATGTGCACCTGAAAAGATTGAACATTATCCCCTCTTTTTTAACTGACCTGTGGCCACCGCTGGGTTCATTAGTGCAGAACATCTTTTCCACTGGCTGAGTCTGCCCTATTGTTTGCCTTGGCCAGGGTCAAGTCAAGGGCACCTAGCCTAGATTGGACTCATTTGTCACAGGGTCTAGCAACAAAGCTGATTTCAGCAGAGACGGGGTGAATTTCATGGGGCTGAAACACAACCTTTGACACCAAGTGCCCAGGGCTGCTCAGAGTTGCACAGATGGCCTGCCACCCTTAGGCATCTAGGAACAAAGAATTGGTGAATTATAACAAAAATAAAGTTTCCACAGTCAGCATATATTTTAAGTGTTTAAATTATTTGCAGGGATTTTTGACAGTCTAAAATTGCATCTTGAGCACTTGTGATAATCGCTGTGCTTTTTAGACTATGAAGGAAAAAAACAATTCAGTTGGGGGCTTATTGCTTAACTGGTGTAACGGTGTAAAGTGTAGCAATTTAGTGTGGAGTGCAGGTTTTCCGTGGTCAGCAGGAGCCGGCATGAACAATGGGTCGTGCTGAGGTAGCATGTGGAAAATGACTTTAATACACTATATAGAATGGCTTATTGCCTTGGTCAATAGGCTGCAGTGAGGATGGTGTATTCAGCCACTTGGGAAGGTTAAACCTGTCAGGGAACACCGTGACTGATATGCAGGGGCTGCTTATGAGGTCTCTAATGGAAAAACCTGACAAGCAAAGTTATAAAGGTTACACTTGACACATACTTCAGCATTATGCCTTATATTAATCCATTTTTTTAAAGGTAGGGTACTTTATATTTGTTAGAAATTGATGCCACAATAGTATTAACACTCCAGAGGAAACATTTAAACTTTGCAGGAAAGTAAGGAGCATTATAGGATGAGATCACTGGCTGGGTAAGGACACTTGTCTAATATGCTAGCAACACATTTGCCTTTCTCACAGTAAATAATCTGTTACATGAGTATACCTTATTATGATCATTCAGGATCTGTAATTTTGAAAACACCTTCGTTATATTTTCCCTTTCTGTTTGAGGGAATGTTTATTGTAATGACATTAAAATGTATTCTGGAAGAATTTTAAGAGAACACTGAATTTATGTTTAGGATATTTTTTCCTTCTCATTGGAAAAGAAAAACCACAGAATAAAAGTTTATCTTTGCCCTAAAATTTAGTGTTGTCATATAGTCCAATATAAGTGGATGACCTGAAGTTTTAAAAATGATTTCCCCAGTACCTTATTCCTATGTTGTTATTGTGATTGAACATTATAAGTGTTTTAGATATACATTATATTAGTAAAAGTGAATATAATTAGGCACCTAGTTTTAATTTTATAAAAGATGCAAAGTAGCTGGCAGTTTAAACATTGATGAAAGTGCTGGTACTACTTGGAATTCCTAAGTATTTTCTTTTCTTTTTGTTTGGCAATATATCAGATATTTGGTTAGTTTCCCTAATTTTATATAAAAAAGCAAACCGATTCATAAAAAGTAGACCATTTAATTGTGAAGCAATTGAGGATTCTAACATACTTTATTATTAAAATCATGAAAAAAACCAAGAATTTTAATATACAATAGAATATATAGAAGTGTGTTAGACTATTTGACATTATTTCCTCTTTTTTTCTTCTTTCTAAATCAATGAGAATCATAGGAATTGTTTTTGTTTCTAACTTTCAGAAGAGTCATCTGTTTTTGAAAAGTGTTAGGTTCACAATTCTGGACAATGAAGTCCTTTATACTATTAAATTTCCTTATATTAAATTGTCCAAAAATGATTTATATATTTTTGTGAAATTAGGTATTTTAGCTGAGAGGAAACTATAATTGAGTGTTAGATTTCTAGCCATATTTGACACCTAGACGTAGGATGATAGGAAGAACATAGTAAAAATGCAACTTCATAAAATGTCAATTTCAAATATTGAAAGCAATAAAAAATAAATACTGCCTAAAGGTTGAAGGTAAATTGTTGCTGGCTAACCTATCCTTATGAACATATAGATGTAAATGTATCCAAAGAAGCAAATAGCAGCTCGTAAAATGGTATGTCTTGCCTGATTTTAAAAATATTATTAGTTGTGCTCATAGAATTGTACTATAAATAATTTTTAGTTATAACAGTATTAATGATCCTGTGAATAGATATACATGCTATATTTTTATTCTCGTGCATGTCCTAGTTAGATATAGCTAAGGTTAAAATCTGGCACTTAAAACAATGCAAAATAATGCTTACCTTACACTGTAGATTGGCTAAATTCCAATCAAATTTTAAAAGACATTTAAAAAGAAGTTAGACTTTTAATTTTTTAATCTGTTATAAATAGAGACATATACACATTCTCTTTATATTTTTTACTTGTGAAGATGTAATATACTTTGGTTCTGAAATCTTAACCCTATCAAAGTTAAATAAACAAAAATTCAAATGGGATATTTGATTTTATACATTCTTTTATAATTCATTGTATTAGTAATGCATGAAAGTGACTAAAATTAAACATTTTGAGACCTTATATGCAAAAGTTACATAGAATTTTAAAAATAATTATGCATGTATTTTATACATTCTGCATATTTAAAAATATTTCTAATTGCATATTTAAAGTCATTCGTATGTTCATATGTATATTATATGCATATTTACATGCCTTTAGATATTAATTTTCTTTGTATTTCTCATATATGTAGATATATATGGTCAAAAATTACAAATATTTCTGTACAGAGAATAAAAGAGAACTTCTCTGAGAGGAGCAAAGTAGAAATGAGACCTATAAAAAGTGAAGTCAAAGTATATAAGAATAAAGACCATCATTACATGGAACAAGAGAAAGTAGGCACCAAACCATCCCTCAGCAACATTGCAACTCTAGCCAGAAAACACTCTTCATGAGTAGCTGGCTTCAAAGTGCTTCCTACCAAAAGCTGGAACTAGATTTCACTGCATTCTATTTCAGACAGAATATTCTTCATTCTTCCCAAAGTGAATAAAATTAAATCAGCACACATTGAGTCCCCTGTATATGCTAGACACTAAGCTAGGCGCTTAAAAAATATTCAAATGTGTAAGATTAGTTTCTCAACTTTTAGAGGTTTAGAGTCATTCTAGTTGAACTAAAGACATCCTACTACACAACAAAAAATTTGTATTCACATTTTCTTTATGCACATAACTGACTCTAAGAAGAAAAGACAAATTTATTAAAATCTTCCAAAGTGATAGCAACTTTGAAAGCAATCAAACAACAGCTGAAGTCCATCAGACCCAAAATTTATGTGAGTAAA
>CAUYQG010057316.1:0-18694 GCA_963574415.1 Tarsius wallacei | reverse complement strand
TTTAGTGCATATTGCTTTACAGTTGCTTTCGAAATCAGCTTAAGAGAGAAAGGAAAATAAATATGTTTTTATACTGTCTTTTAAATGTACATAATTATCTTTATTAGTGCTCTTTGTTTTTTTGTGTGTGTGAGTTTGAATTACTCTCTGAGTTGCTTGCTGTCAGCCTGATGAGCTTCCTGGAAGTATTTTCAATAATGTAGATTATCGAAATTATTGAATTCTTGCAATAGATTTTCCCCTCTTTTTCCCCTTTATTTTAAAATGCTTTTATCTTTCCTAGATTTCTGAAAGATAATGTTGCTGGATATAAGATCCTTGGTGGATATTTTGTTGTTGTTGTTGTTTTGTTTTGCTTTGTCTTAGGATGTTGAAAACTCTGTTTCTGATGAGTAATCACCTGTTAATCTGACTGAGACTTTTTTGTTTGTGTCATAATATTTTGTTTGCTTTGCCTTTTTTTCCTGCTTTCAAAATACTCTTTGCCTTTGTGTTTCAACATTTTTATTACAATGTGACTGTGTGTGGATCTCTTTATGTTTACCCTACATAGATTTTTGTTGAGCTTTTCAATTGCAGCTAATTGTTTTTCATCAAATTTATGGCTTTTAGTCACTATTTCAGTTTCTTTCTCTTTCTTCTCTCCTGCTAGTTCTCGTTACACGTATTTCTGTGCTTGCTGGTGTCCCCTATTTCTTTGAGGCACTGTTCAGTTTTCTTTATTTCTTTTCTATATGTTCTTTGAATTGCATGATTTCTACTTTTAAAATTTTTTAAATGTGTGGGGTACAATTCAGGATTAGATATACAAGTGGTCATCATACAGGCAAAGTTTGGGCCTCCCTTTTGTCCTCACTTTGTCTGGTTTGAAATTAGTTACCCTTATTGATGTTGTGTCCTCACCACCATCCCTGGCAGTATCCCGCTACTGCCAATCCATTTCTTATAGTATTATGGCAAATGTTCAGGGTCCACTTATGAGTGAGAACATGTGGTACTCAGTTCTTTGCTTCTGTGATAGATCTCTGAGTGTTATAAGCTCTAAATCTGTCCAAGTTGCTGTGAAGTCCATATGTTTGTCCTTCTTTATGGCTGCATAATAGTCCATCATGTATATGTACCACATTTTAAAAATCATTTTCCATGGGCAGCATGTTTGGTTCTATGTTTTTGCCATTGTGAATAGTGCTGCAATAAACCTGCATGTGCAGGTATCTTTTTGGTAGAATGATTTGAGTTCCTCCAGGTATATTTCCAGTAGGGGGATTGCTGGGTCATATGGAAGATCAATTTCTAGTTCTATTAGAAATCGCCGTACTGTTTTCCATAGAGGTTGAACTAGTTTGCATTCCCACCAGCAGTGTAGAAGCGTTCCCTTTTCTCACCAGCATCCTTGCCAGCATCTGTTGTTGTTTGTTTTATTAATGATGGTCATTCTTACTAGAGCTAGGTGGTATCTCAGTGTGGTTTTGATTTGCATTTCTCTGATGATGAGTGAGGCTAAGTACTTTTTCATGTGTCTGTTGGTTGTCTATATATCTTCTTTTGAGAAGTGTCTATGAATGTCTTTTGCGTACTTTTTGATGGAGTTGTTTGTTCTGTTAATTGTTTTTTCTGCTAGTTAAAATCTACCGTAGAGATTCCTATGTCAGATTTTAATTTTGTTTATCTTAATTTTGTTTGCTGCTTTGCTTATTGATGTTTTATTTTGTCCATTTTATACTTTCTATTTCCTTATAATATTCCCTATTTTGTTATCATTATACCTTTTTTTTACTTCTTTAAGCATGAATTCATTTATTTCTTTTGGACATACTTTTTTTTTCTTTTTTTGGGATCACACATCATTTACTTTTTGAACTCACTTTTTGCTTAATGTTGGACATACTTATAATGGTTGATCTGACCTCTTCTACTTCTAAATCGAACAGTTGGTGTCTCTAAAGTCAGTTTTGCTACTTGCTTCTTTTCCTGTGTATGGGTCAAAAATTTCTATTTCTTCACATCTTTATTTCTTTTTCTGGGAGGTTAGGCATTAAAGTAATATTTTAGTAATTCTTCAAATATGCTCTCCAGGACTTTTTTGTTGCTGTTGCTGTTTCTTTCTTAATCTATTTACTAACTTGGCTAAACTATTATGGTAAAGTCTATTTCCTCCCATAATGTGAGGCTTATATTGTCACTCTTTGGAGGGTACAGCCTTGGGGAGCACACTGTCACCCTGAGATTACAGCAATTGTACAGGACTATCTTTTGTCTCTCTCCCTGATATCTCTGTTGCGCTTTCTTCCCTATTTGATACTACACTAAGATGTTCCGCTTCATTAATGGCAGGCTGATTGTTCGATTATTTTCAACAATGCTCTGAAGTACAAATTGCTCCATAGTCTGATATAACTAAATTATGGAAAAAGCAGCATTTGAGGTTGGTTTTTCATGTTGGCTGTATCCCATTAAGGGCTCTTATTGGTGTCTCTTTCCCTTGTCTCTGGTAAACTACCTAGCCTACATTTCAACTTATTGCCCTCATATAACTACCAACCTCCTCTTGATTGCTTATGAAAACCTCTATGGTTTTCAAGAGTGCTTTTATGTTTTTACTTCCTCATTCTGTTTACAGGAAGATCCTTCGCTTACCTCTCTTGGGTGGAACTTCCATCCTATAAGCAATCTGGGACCAGAAAAATCAGAACTTATTCGTGTTCTCATACTTCTGTGTGTGAGACTGATCCTATGGTCTATTAGTGGTGGTTAAGGGCAGGAAGGTAAATTTGACCTCTGGCTACACTCAGCAGGGATTTAGTCTCTGCAATTTGAAGCAGAAAAGGCGATATACTGTATCCCTTGATTGAAAATTAAGAGAGAGGGATCCCCATCTTATTGACCACATTTTCCCAGAGTTGAGCTTTCACCAAATTGAAATGAGAAAGAGGGTTTGGAATTAGTGGATCGTGGTTCAAGAGCCACAGACTCCTTCTGCTTTTGCAAAGATTTAGTAGATTTTCTTGAATATTTTTTTCATTTGCTTTATGGTTTAGAAAAATTTCAAAGGTTATTTATTACATTTTTTGCCTATTCTATCTGTTTCACTGTGTAGCAAGTCCACAAGTCTCCTCACACCATAATTTTAGAAGTGCAATTCTTACACAGCTGTTTCTTAACTAAGGATGGTGCGAGTAGAGAGTAATCTTCAGGATAGAAGATGTGAGCTTGAGTTTATTCCATCTTCAAGACTCAAACACTACTGTCTGAAAATGGCATTGTTCTATTAGTAACTTGGTTTCAAAAGATACTTCATAAATAATGAACTTTAACAGTTTTGTCAGTTTAAATACACATCACACAGAGAAAGACACAGGCACACAAATATTATTTCCCAAAATGGGGACATGGTGTTTCTGGTTTCCACATTGCGTTGTCTAGACAATCAGCATGTATTGCTGTGAATTCTTGCAAACAATTACATTTGAAGAGCTTTTCTGTAATAACATCTGAGTGTTTCTTCCAAATGATTGCATTCCTAAGCTATAAATTTGGATTATTTCTCTTTTAATTCATTCCATTTAAAAATAAAACATTCAACACCTATTATATACCAGCCAGGAAATAGGGGTGGAAATAGAAATTTCTGCTTTCATTTAATTTTGCTTTTTTTCATTTTGAAGACCCTTTCATTTGAAGACCCCGTTACAGCACAATGTTGCAGCACCATTCAAAGAGTCTTATATTACCACTGACTTCTGTAAGTCTTTGATCTGTTCTTTCTCTCTCAATGCCATTTATCTGGTTCATTCCATTATCACCTCTCACTCATTTTGTTTTGAAATAACCAGAGGTTCACAATTCCAAGCACCCTGAACTCAGTTTTCTCTAGTGGTGACATCCTACATAGCTATAGTAGCCTATTAAAACCAAAATATTTACATTTCACTACATTCCACCCATCTTATTCAGATTTCTCCTGTTTGATTTGTACTCATTCATGTGTGTGTGTGTGTGTGTTTATACGTGTGTGTTTAGTTCCATGTGATTTTATCACATGTAGGTTCATGCATCTACCACCATCATCAAAAGGCGGAAAAGTTGTCTCACCACAAGGATTCCTCATGCCAATTTTTAATACCACACCTACCATTTCTATCTCTTTGCTGAGATTTCCTAACTTTTCATGTGTCTCAAGAAGCTTTAATAATTGATTATAGAAGCATTTTTATGATTGCTGCTTTTACATTCTTGTTAGATGATTATAATATCTGATTCGTCACTGTGTTGGTATCAGTAGATAATCCTTTCTCACAAATGTGATTTTTCTGGTTCTTGGTTTGAAGGGTAATTTTCACTTGTATTCTGGACATGCTGGCTATTGTGTAAGAAGCTTATGGGCCCCATTTAAGTCTCTTATTTTTGTAAGCAGTTATCCTGCTATGTTTAGCCCTCAGATATTGGCTTACTTTTCTAAATTATGATTCTAATAAAAATTGGATTTTCAGAACTTGGTGGTGCCATGTGGGTCTCTTCAGTGTATTTGTTGCTGCTCAGGCTCTCACTGATTGCTCTTGATACTGTCTGAGAAGGCAGAAATTCCCCAAGTGAGGCACTTGGTGCTTCTAAACACCCAATGTTTCTTGGTGGTAGAGAAGTGTCCCAGGACAAGTGAAAAAGGAAAACTCTTGCCTTGGTCTTCTATTGCCAGTGGGCTCCAAGTCAATGTCCCTGGGTTGTGTTTATGAGATTTCTTGATTTTTTTTCAGCTGATCTCTCATTCAATTACGGGAGATATTAACATACATTTCTAGGTTAGGGTTTAGAAAATGTTGGGTATGGGTCACTATCTTCTATGGAATGGTGTCCCTATAGTACCTTCCACTATGTTGTATTTCTATTGTTGGGATTCCTCATTTCTTTCCACTACTTTTTTTTTTCCTTCAGGACACTACTTGGCAATCTCTTGCATTATTTCTAGGATTTGAAGTTATGAAAAATAGAGAAGAGTACAAAAAATACTGTGTACACCATCTTACCCAGAGCAGAAGTCTCCACACAATTTCTAGTAGCAATATTAAAGTATAAATAGGTAAAATTAATTTTATTAATACACTTTTTTAACCCAATATAACCAAACTACTCTTTCAACACATACTCATTCAAAAGTTAAGATTTTAACATTTTTCCCACAAAATGTTTAAAATCTAGTGCACATTTTATACAGACAGCTCATCTCAATCGACACTAGTCTCATTTCATGTACTCAGTAGCTTCATACCAAAAATGACTACCATATGTGACAGAACAATCCTTAACTCTTTGATTTACTATAGGTGCTACACAGGAACTATAATAATTTTTTTGGGAAGTGAGAAAGCAGGAGTTTATTAAGAAGACAGAAAATCTCCCACAATTGGAGGGGACCTGAAAAAGGGTTGCCCAATAATTATTTTAATCTGAAAATATCTCTTCTTGTGCAAGTCCCTTCAAAGACTTTCCAACCCACAGAGGAAAAAGCTCAAAAGTTCGCATAATGACTTTCAAGGCTTCCAGTGATGCCATTTTCCTTCATCTTTCTCTTGCTAATTCTTAGTAACCAACCAGATTTCAGTTTATTTTGTCACACCTTCAGGGAAGCCCTACGTAATCCCCAAACTAAATCATGACTCCCTGCTAACACCTCTTAACATGCACTGGCTTTTCCTGTATAGTTCTTATCAGAAGTTTATATGATGTCTTTTATTATATAACTAGTTGTTTGTTGATTGTACTCCCTTTTAGACAGTATGTTCCATGAGAGCTGAATCTTATCTGTCTTATTCAATACTGTAGTCTCAGTGCCAGGCACACTATCAGCTTTCCAATGAATAAACAAATTTCACCAATTCTAATATAGAAGCCAAAAGTAAAATTAAAAGATTATTATCCTAAAAAATAATAATTGAAGAATGTGAAAATAGTTTCAAAATTCTTAGGAAATAATTTTTATCAACCATGTTTTTTAAAACTACTACTTCATTACTTGTGTTATGGTCAAATGAAATGTACCTGAAATGTTTATCTGGGACTATATCCTATGTCCATAATCTCAAATGTCATGTCTCTAAATACTACTTGCAATGGAAGTAAAAAATACATTCCCAGAGTGTACCTATAAACAGTGTCTTAGAGTGCTTGCTGAGTAAATAAACAGAGATCAAGAAGATTTCTTTTGTGGCTTTGTTCTTGGACTCTTTCATTGAGATATGATGATTGAAACCATGTTAAAGAACTCCTAGAAGGAAAAAAAGTAAAAGCATCCATGATTAGCATATCTCAACTTCATTTCAATTATGGTCTCCAAATTGCTTCTCGCAAATCTTACCTTGTCTTATGTATTTATATTCAGGAGCTTTTTGAATTATACAACCTAGTGTAGAAATGATCATTTATAATTATTTGTAAAATTATTTATGAAAACATACATATATATGTACAATTAAAATATATAGAGTTTTAGAAAAATATGGTTGTAGGACAAATGTGTATATATTTTTTAAAAGTTGAGATATAAATGTATTATATACATCAATATTCAACCCAATCTATTTTCCCTTTACCTGGATTATTTTTAGCAAATTAATATCAAGAGTCAAAACAGAATTCACCATACATGACTTTTAGCCTGGAATTTAACCTCCAAACTCACATTATATATTATTTTATTTCTTCTTTTTTTTGGTAAGAAGAAACAACAGAGAGATTTTTACACAGTTTGAAATATCAGTTTCTAGCAGAGAAGAGATTTAGATTGTCACATCTGAGTTTAATCCAGTATTTTTCAGTATTTTATTGGTTAAATCAGTGTGCCATAGTCAATACTACTTATTTCCACATGGTAATTATAAAGACAAGTAACAAATTGTTACCAATCTGGCTATTCTATATATATAAACAAGGTATGCTTCTTCTGTTATCTGAAAATAAAAATATTTTGTTCAGGTCCATAAATTCCTTGATGCTAGCAGTCTTTCTCTTTACTCCCAGTTTTAAAAGAACACTCTAAATGATCTTCCTTAATGAAATTTTGTAGAGTGCCCATCAAGTGCATGCCACTGTATTAGTTACCTTCCTAAGATAATTCCACCCATTACTGAAGATGGGATTTCCTCTCTGAGAATTACAGTCTTTACAGACCAAATGAGCTTACATTGAATGCCATTCAACTGAGCATTATTTTGAGTCTCAGTAAAGATCACTTCATGAGTGTGAGCACAGGGCTTTTTCTTCATTATTACTAATTTTTCAACAATTTTAGATAAAACTACAGACGATGGAATATGCATTGCTTGTGGAATGAAGACTATCCCATTCTCTTCACCAAGTCCTTTGCCAAATTCCCCCCAGAATAATTGTTAGGAAGAATTATACAATTTTTTCTTTTCCTTGCTGGCCAGATCAGAAACATTTTTGTATCAGTGAAGTCTGTTTCAAGGGCACATTGCCAAAATGATAATTTACCACAAACAAAATAAACAAGTCAGAGACGGTATATCAAATATTGGCAGAAAAGTGGAGAGTTTACAGAGGATGAGTAAATTCTTGTCCGGTACCGTGGGCTCTGCCTCAGCCAAAGCAAATCATCATAACAAAAGCCTCAATAGCTTTAAAAATATATATAATAATTGATTTTAATATAAACTCTTAGGCATGGATACATAATACAAACATATATCTATAATTAAAGGTGATGGTTTAAAAATCTACCTATCACCAGAATTACAAAATAAAAAAAATCCCCAAACATAAGTTGAGATTTTCTTTCCCTTTAATACTCATTTTTTAAAACCTCAACTTTTTGAGGAAAAAAAAAAAACTACTACAACTTTCTCACACATTCAACATCAGTTATAGCAGCTGTCTGCCTGTCACCAACAAAACAACAAAATATGCATGGTGCTTCTTAAAGATTCCTGGGAACAAAGTGATTCAATCAATTTGAGACCCAATGAAAATGGCACTTTAATCTACTATTCCTGCTCTGCATTTCAATGAAATATGTATAGAGTGGAGAGGAAGAGGTGCTTGAAGAATCAAACAGATAAAGACCTTGGCAAGATAGAGAAAGTTTTCAGTAAATCGCCAGATACATGCATGAGGAAACGCCCCAAACTGAAGAGAATGAAAGATAGGATCTAGAAATAGATGGGAAAAAGCCTACATCGCCATTGCAAAAAGGGCATCTTCATCAATGAGAATGACAGAGTTAATGTGAATAGAGTTAATGTGAGAATGAAAAGCTCTGTAGAGAAGCAGGAAAGCAGGAGAAGACATGAGAGCATTAGAATGTAAAACACTGCATTGTAGGAAACAGTGCTATGACACAGCAGACAAAAATCACATCTAAAGAATCCCAGGACAGGGTATTTGGCAGGGGAATAAGAGCGGCAGGTACTGGGTAAGAGAGGGCATGGAAAACCAAAAAGAAAACCAGCAAGAAACCAGCTGGAGAGTAAATCCTCAGAGTTGCTGAGAAATTTAATCAGAGAAAGAGGAGCTGCGAGACACTTAGAGAATGAAAACCAAGGAGTCCTGTGGTTCTCAGTGGATCTCACTGGGAAGAGGATCTCCGAAGGTAATGAGCTGTGGGCAGTATAATTGAGAAGGGAGCTAAAATACATGAATAACCAACATAGTGTTAGAAGACCGTTTGACAATGATTTTGTGGTAACTGACTGATGTTTGGAGCTGAAAAGAAAGGACAGTGGGGATGCTGTATGTAGACCTTGGGCAAAAGAAACAGAAAAAGCGTCAAAACAAAGTAGAACTGTCCCATTACAGCTTTTAATTTAAATGCATATTGGGGTTTTTATTTTTTGCCCTCCTGCTCTCCACACTCAGATGGAAGCCTGGGAGTCAGGTCTTGAACATGCAAAATCATTCTTCTCTGTGCTTTTCTACACATGCACGTACATACAGCTGTGTTCACACAACTGAATTCACATTGGTATTCAACTCAGTGTAACGCCATGTGTGGTTCAATGATAGCTATGGGGATGAGATGATCCTTTCCTTGAGAAACACACAATCTAGAAATGGAGGAGATGGGTACTTTTAAAACAGCCGATGTTGGCAATTGCAATCCCACTAACGTACACAGAGTAATGAAGTAATGTATAAAAAAGAGGCAATTAGTTGGCATGGCAGGAAATACCATACTGTTCCAGTTAATTAAATAATTTGTTTTAAGGAAAAGAGACACTTTCTGTATCACTCTTGAATTATCACTTCAAGGAAATGTAATATCGACAATATTCAATTCTGCCTCTGAGTTGCCACTTCTGACATCAAACGGGTGGGCTTTTTCTCACATCAACTGATTCTCCAACTCTCCAGGCACCAACTGGGTAGTCTGCAATTCGATTCAGTTCGGACACTAACTACATGGCCTTAGCACAGACCCCACAGGGTGAGGGCTTAGACCTACAAAACTGCCCCAGCTTTAGTTGACACTTCCAAGGTCAGGACCTCTTGTACTTTTGAACAACTGGTTAAAAGTCAGGGGTTCCCACATCCCGTTCCTCAGGTTCTGACACTTTGCTAGAACAGCTCTCAGTACTCAGGAAAGCACTTTACTTATTACTTTCTGTTTATGATAAAGGAAACGTCTCAGGATGAGAGAGATGGACAAGCTGTGTAGGACAAGGTATGGGAGTGTGCAGAGCTCCTAGGCCTCTCCGAGTACATCTCCCAACACCTTTGATGTGTTCGCCAACCCCCAGAGGGGAAGTTCTCCAAATCTCATTGTTTAGGGGCTTTTTGTGGGGGTTTTATTAACTCAATATCCTTCTCTTCCCACTCCCTAGAGGTCAGGGGGTAGGGCTGCAAGTTCAACCTTTTCGTCACAACGTTGCTTGTTCCTCTGCCAACCAGTTCCCATCCTGAATCTGCCTATGGGCCCTGCAACATTCTCCTCATTAAGGTAACACTGGTATGGTTGAAAGAGTCTGATTATGAATAGCAAAAGATGCTCCTCCCACCTTTCTCTCTCTGAAAATTGCAAGATTTTTCGAAGCTCTGTGTCAGCAACTAAGGACAAGGGCCAGAAATATATTGTTTTATTATCCAACTGTCATTGTTGTTTCCGGAGTCATCTTCCGTCTCTGTGGTCTCTCTTATCCCTGCCTTCACTCTTGGAAAGCATTTTTTCATTACACACTCCTCAGTCCCTCTCCATCTGAGTGTTCCCACAGTATCTCAGATGTAAAGGGTCCACTCTCCTTCCGATTGTTTTCAGATGATGTGCTTCTTTTTGACTTTATGGTTTCAAAATATATCACGAGTAAACATAAATAGCAAGGTGTACTTTATTTTTTCTTCTGCTCCTAAAATACCTCGAATTTATAGATCGACCATGGTATTCCTCCATTTATCCACTTCATTAGATTGAGGAATAATATGGTTGCCAAAGTTTAATAGCTACACCATTGTAGCTTTTTTGTGCTGTAGTTTACCACAGAGTATTGTGTATTATAATATTTTGTGTTAGATAGCATTTGCACCGGAGAGGACTGAACACATGTTAAACAAGAAGTAAAAATTTCTTCAGCTTTTCTACTCCAGTATGTGAAACAATTTTGAAGCTCCTGGAAAAATGATTAGTGTCACCCATGCCTTTTCTGGTATTTGGTTCTTCAGATGCCTTTCAGATAAATGTTATGCTTCTTTGGATATCTCATAACAGGACTTTATTTAACAGGTGATACCCAACTTAAAAGTGGCAGTTTTGATATACTGAAGCTTAGAGTGGTTGCAGTGCCATAAATGCTACCCCAGGCGGCGTGTTTGAAGAAAGCAATTGCACAACAAGGCAATGCGTTTAATATTAGCAGCACAATTTTAATTTGGACAACGTGAATCTACCATGAAGAAATGACATTCAACATTGTTATATTGGTATATTATGCACCTTATAAGTTAGTAATCGTATTGGGAAAATTTTTCGTCATGGACTTACAGCCATTGCAAAGGGCACTCAACTCACACATAGCCCAGCGTTCAACTTACCTTGTGGATGTTATTACACTCAAAACTTCAGTAAGTGCTGGAATAAGAAAGCCTATCTGAAATGTGAAAATATCAGGATGCCTGAAAATAGTTGGTAAGAAACGACTTTATATTTGACTGGAAGAGATATTTCTTACTTGTTCTTTATGTGTGGTTGATTCACATTACACACAGACTGACTTTGTTTTTTTTTACTTGAGTGACAAGATTCTTTATATATATATCAGAATTTTTTGTTTTTTTGCAGAAACTGTTGAAATCCATTAAGTCACATAATCAAACCCTCCTGTAAAACATTTCTCCATATATACTTTGCTACTTTAAAGTGAAGTGGGACAGATTTACTCTGAGGAGGAGACAGGAGTGAGCCCTCGCAAGGTGGACTCTAGGGCCCTTATATCTCAACTTTCTGAGCTTGGGCAGGCCGATTTATTCCTCTGAAGTTGCATTCCCATTCATGAAAATGAATAATGATAACTGCTCACTCTACCTCACAAGCTTGTTATGAGGATCAAATGAGAGCATTTTTGTCAACGCACTTTGGAACCTAAAAGCTCTCTGCCAAGTTCTGATTTCAGGATTAGCCTGGCTGACTTGGGACATGTTGCCTTACTTCTTTACAGCTAATTTTTTAATCCAAAAAATGGTGATAGTAAAAACAACTACCGTACAGGGCTGCTGTGAGTATTACATGAGATAATGTGTGAAAAACATTTAGCAAAGTACCTAATCTATTGCCATAATCCAGTAAGGAATTTCTATTATTACTCTTTTTTGTGTAAGCATTTAAAGTTATTGGGAAAGTAATTTGACTGAATTGCAACCATTTGTGTTTCTTCTCAATGCATATTGTATACACTAGGATGGTTTTTATGATTCTTACTAAGTCTGCACCTAAATCACACATATTTCAGTAAAGGCAACTATTCATTCATTAGAGTCACTTGAAACAACATTCCTTTTCATACCTGGGAGAGATCTTGCTTTGTTGATACATTTCAGTTAACCTCACTTAGATGATGTCATGGCATGAAATAAACATTTAAAGAAACCCACAATTGATATGCTCCTACTCTTTTTGCTGCTTGCCTTTGTTATAGTGTCTCTGATTCACTGCTCCTGGCACAGGAGAAGTGATTGACTCAGGCAGTCTCCTATCAATGCCAAGGCTAAAACCATGGTGAAGAAGTGAAACAAATCTCTGCTAAAAGTTTTAACCATGTTTCCTCCATTTAAAAAATGATGATTTATGGTTACAAGTTCTCAGTTTAATATGCATTAAGAATTCAAATGCTGTTGCGATAATTTTTGAGTAAAAGCTGCTTTTTAGAACCACCTTTGCACATTTTCTTCACAAGCAATAATTCTTCATCTATGGAGTAATTTATTTCTTCGGGTTTTAATATGTTACAGATGAATGGTTGTATGTCTTTCCTGTTAGAGCATTACAAGACAGGCCACTTTTACATTAGGCTGGTACTACAACAGATACCTGTGGTGTTCTTCATGGTTCATGTGGTACTAATTTAAATGGGAAGTTGCACATATTTCATTGAAACACTTGGTAAAGCCAGCTTTCACAGAAGGGTGCAAATGATGGACTGTTCTCTGTGTGCAGCTGAACTGCTCTAAATGTGTCAGAGAGGGTTATGGATCATTTCATTCACCCATCAACTCTGGTCCGCTGTGTGTACAAATCACAGCATAGTGTCATCCAACAGAACATTCCTGACAATACTAGAACATTTATAGTACTGCCATTTTTAATGGGAGTTCTGCAACCCCGCTTAAACAGTATTACTTCTTTAACACTTTCATTCCTGTTTCTGTGACCCTTTTCTCAAGCTGGCTTGACTCTGGTTGCAGGGTTGGCTGGGATTTACTATGGCTATTTAGCCCTGGGGAGAGAGTGCAGGGAGACCTCACTTCGCCCACACCTGGAACCTAATCTGAGTTACATCCATTCGAATTAGGAATGCTGTGTATACCTCTTTCTTTTTGTCAAAGGTGAAGCCACTGATTCTTCCTGGTTTGTTCTTGAGCACAGCTACCCATAATATTTCAGTAAGCTTCAGTTTTCGACATATAAATATGTTGACTATAAATGTTTTTGATGACTAAATTATTCGTCTTACCTTTGACCACTACTGTTAATAAAGGAAATTAGAAAATACAGTTTTGATTTTTTTTAAAAACTGTTTCTACTTATGACATTGTGTCATTGTTGTTGCTTTTTAAATTTTCTTTTTACCAGTATGAAAAAGCTTGGGACCTACTGAAAATGACTGCATTGGGGCCTGCTTTCCCCAGCTTCAGTTACAGGCTTCTGGGAAGTTGGTCAAAACCCTACTTGAAATGAAATTACAAAGAATTCACATAACATTTGTCTACTGGCAGTAATGAAAGAGCAAGATCCAGCACATGTATTTTGGGGACATCATGACTTATTGTTTACATTTATTTTAACTGACTAATGATAATAGTCGTTGCTTTATATGTAAATGGGTTTTAAAAATGTGATTTACAAGTTAAAGCTCGTTGTTTTCTGTATGAATCTAAGGTAAGTTGAAAATAATGATATTATAAATACAGGGAATACTCAAATTACAGCGTAAAGCAAATTGTAGACTTCTCTAGGATTCTACAAAAAAACCTTAATCCGGGCCTTGTGACAATGTCATTTTATTATCATTAATTGAGTCAGACATAAAAATGCAAACTTGGAGAGATTATGCTGTGCTGTATATCTCAGAACTAGAAATTCTAACCTCAGGAAAAAATTAAGCAATGGGCATTTTTTAATCATTCTTAGAAATTATCTTTGTGTTGGTCACTGTGTTTATTTACTGAAATAAACAGGGGAGAAACAAATACCTGAAAAGAAACTCTACTTATATAATGTTTTTCTCAATTTTGAGGTTAATTGAATAGTAAAATCTATAAACCAATAATGATTATTTTCCTTTGTAGGTAAATATTTAGTCACGGCACATGTGCTTTTTGTTTCTGTCAAGACTACTAATACAACAAATATTAGACGGATGCCTTCCTGTAGCCTCAAGAGAGGTTCCAGCTGTGCAAGATCTGAAATATTCAGATTCTTTAAATGAGATGTAAATAAATGGGATCTATCATGAAAAGGGGAAGGATCTTAAGAAATGCAGGTTGAAACAAAACATCAGAACAGCTCCACCAGTCAATGAAAACGTAAGTTAAAAAAAATCCTGCTACATGGAATAGAAAACAGAAATATTTTCCTGTGTAATTCACATAAATCCAATGATACATTTTGGTTTCTTCACAATTCACTTAAAAAAACAAA
This sequence comes from Tarsius wallacei, assembly GCA_963574415.1. Lineage (NCBI taxonomy): Eukaryota > Metazoa > Chordata > Mammalia > Primates > Tarsiidae > Tarsius > Tarsius wallacei. The sequence goes on along the minus strand of CAUYQG010057316.1, from coordinate 4,341 downwards.
TACCATAATTTGGTATAGCTTAGAAGTCTGTATTCTAAACCTAACAGAAGCACATTTTCTCCTAAATAAATGGACATGTGACTGTTCAATGACATCAAAGTTTCACTAACATCAGTATTTAGTATTATGCTGCTGCTTCTTGAAATCGGCAGGGTCTAGAAATCAAGAGGATGCCATACAAACAGTTGAAACAAAGAGAGCTTAGGAGGTGTGGGGGAGTTGTGGGACCGCTAGACAAACTCCAACTCCACCCAGGGTCTGTTATCACCCCTCAATGTAACGAGGCCAGGAAGAAAAAGAGGCTCATGTTGCAGGATTCAGTGCTGAGGTGGAAGCAGACTTTCCCTAGCAGAATCAGGCTCCCGGCCCTAGCTGGGAGGGAGCTACTTCAAACCCTTCTGTCCTCAAATCTGCCAGTCCCCTACTGGTGCCTCCCAATGCAGAACTCTACTGGAACCCAGTGAATCATTCATTGAGGTTAGCCTCCAGGCCCAAAGCAAGGCAGATCTGGCTTGGGAGAGAGAGGAATTCAAAAATAACGAGCAAAATAGCCACATTGGAAAGCAATATAGTTTGTATAACCAAAATCAAAACACTATTACATACACTTAAAAAAAAAACCCTCTGGCTTTCTTAATTCCTAAAATCAAGTTAGAAACCCTCGTTGGACAGTCGGTACATGGAAACCTATGCCCTTTCTCAACTGGGCTTCTTCCTGTAGACCCTGGAAATAATTTAAGAGGCCACTTTCTCAATGATTCCAAGATGTAGTACCAGTACTATGTGAAGGAATGAGCAGAAATTAATTTCTTACATATGATGAATGCTGTGGACATTGGGACTTGAGCTCCTGGAGGAATCCTGAGTAGGAATTCCAGAGACCCTAATGCGCTGGGTCTTCTTCCTGGCAAAGCCACTGACATGTGGGTGGCTCCCTTTCTGAAAGGGCTCCCAGTCACCACTACAACCTCTCATGGATGGAAACATGCCGTGTCTCTGCCACATACTGTGAAAATTAATGTTTTCTACAGGAACCCCTTACCTTCCTTGTGTCTGATGCAGAGCAGGGGGCAAATTGCATTTGGTACATGAGCAAATGAGTGAATGAAGGAATAAATAAATATTTGTGCTAATAGTAAGGCGATTCTCAAATGAAAGGTGGGGATTATCTGAAAGATAATTGGGTACATCTCAGCTAGGATGAGTTTAAATTCTGGTGGCTTACGAAGTAAATTAATTCAGAAGGGCATTTAAATACTTCTTTAAAAGGGAAAACGTAGTCTTAATACAGCTGATTTCCCCGTGTGCTTGTCGTTTGAAAAAAAAAATTTTGCATTCAATTTTTTTTCTTGTGTCTTGAGTCACTTAACTTCCTTAAATGGCCAATTTTCTAACTCTGAGTGTCATTTCAATCCATGTGTTGGCCACTTTCCCAATTCTTCTAAGCATAAGTGCTCAAATTTAATAAAATGCATGGCTTCCCATCTGTGTTTTAATATCAAACTTCTAGGGAAATCAACATGTGAAGTATGTTAAAGGCTGTGAGAAAACATGGTCATGTTAGGGGGAAAAAATGGGAAAGAAGGTTGAGGAAGAACCAAGGCAGAGATGCCATGTGTGCCCCTTCCTGGGCCCTCTTTTTCCTCTGGCTGTGTGAAGGTTGTGACAAGCAGCCAACACTAACCCATTGAAACAGGAAGGGCATAAATTCAAACCATGAATGTGTGAACTGCATTGTACCCTTTTTGTGAGCATCTCTGAATGCTACCCTGTTGTAAGCTTTTAATTTCATTCTATAATAATTCAGTTGCCAAAGTCTTTGTCCTTGCTTCCTAAATATGCCCCAAAGGCTTGTTTCATGCAAGCAGATGCCATTAAATATGTTTATTAAATTCAAGGATAGAAAATACTTCCTAAACCTGCATATATGCTGTAATGCAGTTTCAAAATTTGACGGAATATCCCCTTAAGAAAGTATTGCATCGATTTATATGTAGCATCAAATCATAGGCTTCCATAATTTCAAGAACTAATTAAGCAGATAGAAAGTGGTGCCTGTGGCTTAATCCTGGGATAAATCTGCATGAGCCCCAGACACTGGGGCATCTCTCGTTTGAATTTGCATTGGATAGACAAAATAAAGTAAGTTCTGGAAGAGATACTTATTGTATAATTATAGTTTAAATATATGCACTGAAGTAATTATTTCAGTAAACAGGAATTGTGGGCTATTCATTGAGCTGTAAAAAAAGGAAGATCTGTGAACTATATAAACTGTAAATGTTATTCCTTAAAAAGAATGCTCAATGAGCAGGTTAGAATTGGCGAAATTCCTGAGCAATGAGAAAATCTCTCACTTGTTTCCCATTGATATGCCACAAAAGAACCAAACTTGGAAACCAATGTGGTTTTTCGGGAATAACTGAATAGAACCCTCAGTGGTATGCCGCGTTCAGGCATTGGCACGTTGTTCAGTTTTGTCCAATTATCAATAAGTGAGAGGGATTAGCTGTTGGTAATAGTGCAGTGGATAAAAGGCTCAGGTCATAAGCAGTGAATTTAGAAAAGTGAGAGTGTACTTAGGGGGGGAAACGCTTTTCTAAATTAGCAATAAAATGAGATGATTAGGTTAACTGTTTAGTTCCTAAAGTGGCTAAATCCTGGTCATATGAATTATATCCTGAGTGGTATGTCAAGGTCCCTTTAACTTTCATTTTCTTAGTGAAAAATAATCATTTAGACCTTAATCTAACAGGCAACAGACGAAAACTAGGTAAAATTTACAGTGCCTTTGGAAATGGCGGAAATTGACCTTGAGAAGAGAAAACAAAAAGACACACAAACAGAGAAAAATAAAACTCTGAATGGTGAATATAAAGTTTAGATTCAGATTAATGATTTTCTTTGTTTAAATGCCAGTGCTTGTATTCTCATGAAAATCTGTCCTTAAAAGTACAGTTAGAACACATCAATCCTTAAATGCTGCATACCAGAGATAAATGAAAACTCATTGTGCCAAAAAAAATGTTGATTTATGGCTGGCAGGAGCTGACTACTAGCTTTTCTATCATCATTTTTGAGTATCGGTTTAACAAGAAGAATATGCAAAGGTAATTAAGAAAAGCCAAGAATTATGAATTGAGAATGCAGTTTGAGACTTTTCTAATTATACATAATATTCCTATCACATAAACTAAAAATTAAAGAAAAAAGGTAAAAGAAACTTTTAATTTATTGCTCAGTCATCTAAAATTAGTCTTTATTCACAGTGCTTCAATAGATCATATTTGCCTCTTGCAGGTGATCCAAACTTAATTTTGAGTGTCATGAACAAAAGCCATTCAACTTCAGTGATGTCTCAAGTCATATCTAAAATATAGCCTACTGGGCAACCACAATCCTTGTATTTGTATACACTAAATCTTGGGCATGCCCGAGAAATCTCACTCGTTTAGAGTTTTCTAAACATGCAGAGAAAGCACATGTTAATATTTGTAAAAGCTTAGCAACAGAAAGCCTAGCCAATGGAGCATTATGTGAGATTTGACATCATATGTTATGTAATTAACAGACAAAGTCCACCAAGCAGTCACTCTTTTGTACTGTGTAAGACGTAATACTAGTTGCAAATCCAATTCGCAAACTGTCTAGATGAATAATTTGCAGGGGGAAGAAGTAGAAAAATTATAGTATTATAATATATTTTCATTTTAGAATGCCAGCTTTTCTGCAAGCCGAGCTCCTGGACATTGCTGGTTTCACTTCAGTACTTGGAAATTGATACTTCAAGTTAACTTAAATCTCTAAATAACATCACAGTTACGGAAATGTCCAATGGCTGTTTCGTTGTTGGAAATAACTGGCTTAGTCATCAGCCTCCTGTGTTTGTGATGAGTGTAACTTGTAGGAAAATAGTAGGGATTCTGTTTCATCTATGAGATTTGATCTACAAGGAGAAACAAAACAGAATTAAGCAGATGGGAAATTCTACTTCATGGAGAAAAATCTCCTTGTGTTATATAGTTTCTCTCTCTCTCTCTCTCTCTCTCTCTCTCTCTCTCTCTCTCTCTCTCTGTCTCTGTCTCTCTCCCCCCCATATATAATATTATGTGATGTTATAATATTATATATATATATGGTATCACTTCCATTTTAAAACTGATCATGTTGGTGCTAGAAAAATAAATATATAAGTCATTCTTTTTTTTTTTTTTTTTTTGAGTTGGAGTCTCACTCTGTCGCCCAGACTGGAGTGCAGTGGCCGCTCCCGGCCACCGCAGCCTCGACCTGCTGGGCTCCGGCGATCCTTCCACCTCAGCCTTCCGAGTAGCTGGAACTACA
>CAUYQG010057314.1:0-52077 GCA_963574415.1 Tarsius wallacei | reverse complement strand
CTCAGCCTGTAATCCCGCGCCTTTGGGAGGCTGAGGTAAGTGGATTGCCTGAGCCCGCGGGTTCGAGACCCGCCTGGGCAAGCAAGACCTCATCTCTACAATAAATCAAAAAATTAGCCAGGCGTGGTAGTGTGCGCCTGTAGTTCCAGCTGCTTGGAAGGCTGAGGTGGAAGGATCGCGGATCCTAGCAGGTCGAGGCTGCGGTGGCCGGGAGCGGCCACTGCACTCCAGTCTGGGCGACAAAGTGAGACTCCAACTCAAAACAAAACAAAACACACAAAAAAAACCCAAAACTGCTAAACTTCAGATATTGCTATTTCTAGAGATGTCTTCATGAATGAAGGAAATTTAGCAAGAACAATCACATATTAAAATTGTTTGGTACTATGCTATGTTAACTCATAGTATTTTAATTTATTTTTCATTTTATTATTTTTAGAGAGACAGTATAATAAAACAGAAAGAGCATGGCTACAGTATAATAAAATGAAAAGAGCATGGCTAGATTTTCTTCATTCTGAAGTGGACTGACTTTTTTTTTTTTTTTTGAGTTGGAGTCTCACTCTGTCACCCAGGCTATCCTTCTACCTCAGTCTTCCAAGTAGTTGAAAATGTACTATTAAGTAAGTTAGTCAGTTAATCTTTCTGGGCGTGAGTCAACTTATCTGTAAAATGGAATTTTGGTCATGTATTTCAATTTTATGGTTTCATGACTCATTTTAATCATACAGAATGATTTAAAAAGTCAAGTTAATTTAACATGTTTTATTAGGCAATTATTTTATTCAAATATATTAATTTTAAAATATTTGTTGCATTTTAAATATTTGCAAGTGCTTTAATATTGTGGTTTATTTTCCTTCTTGTTTTTCAATTGCTAATATTTTAAGTAATGTAATTTAAAAATTTTTTAGTAAAAAGATTCAAGAAGGAAAGATGAAAATTTTACATTCCTAGTTTTCTATGCATGAGTAGTCAGGCTGACATTTATCATCATCCAATAACTACATTTTACTTTCAGTTTAGAGTTTCCTAATTATTAGTAAAGTGCAATAAATTGAGAAAGTAAAAAAGTATGATGATAGCACATTTATGGGTCAGAAAGTATTTCTAGAAACCCTCTTAAATAAGCTATTAAAATGACACAGATTTTTAAACCAATGACAGTAAAAAAGACAAAGAAGAGTATATGTAATGATAAAGGCTGCAATTCAACAAGAGGATTTAACTCTCTTAAACACATGTGCACCCTATGCCAAAGCACTGGAAATCATGAAGCAAGTACTACTTGACCTTAGATAACATATTGCTAGCAATACAATAATAGGGGGAGACTTCAGCACTCACTGACAATCACTAAACAGATCATAGAAGTTGAAAATTATCAACAACAACAATGAGTGCCAGTCTTAAACTGGACTACAAACCAAATGGAACTAAAAGACATCTATAGAACTTCCCATCCAGTGACTGCAGAATATACATTCTTCTCATTTTCACATGGAACATTCTCCAAAATTGACCATTTTCTCAGTCATAAAGCAAGTCCCAATAATTTCAAAAATATCAAAATTATACCAAGCATTTTCTTGGATCACAGTGGAAGATAATTAAAAATCAACACTAGGAGAAACTCCCAAAACTGTTATGTGGAAACTGAACAACTTGTTTTTGACTGAACCTTAAATAAACAAAAAAATTACAGCATAAATTAAAAAATTATTGAAGCAAATGAAAATAGAGAAGCAGTACAACATAACCACTGAGATATAGCAAAAGCAGTGCTGAAAGTTTATACCATTAAAACCTCAAAAATATAGAAAGATCTGAAATCAACAGCTTAACCTTGCATTTCAAGAAACTAGAAAAACAAGAATAATCTAAATCCAACTCTAGCAGAAGAAAAGAAATGACAAAGATCAGAGAAGAACTAAATGTGATTGAGAACAAAAAAATTTACAAAGGATCGGTGAATCAAAAGCTTGGTTATTTGAAAGGATAAACAAAATTCACAGGTTGCTAGCTAGACTAACCAAGAATAAAAGAGAGAAGACTCGAATAAATACAATCAGAAGTGACAGAGATGACATAACAACCAATACCACAGAAATTCAAAAGATTGTCAGAGACTACTATGAACACCTCTAAGGCAACAAACTGGAAAACCTAGGGGAATGAATAAATCCCTGGAAACATGCAACCTCCCAAGACTAAACCAGAAAGAAATAGACACCCTAAATAGACTAATAATGAACAATGAAATTGAATCATTAATAAAAAATTTTCCAACAAAAGAAGATCAGGGCCAGACAGATTCACAGCTGAATTTTGTTAGGCATACAAAGAAGAACTGGTACAATTTTACTGAAACTATTCTAAAAAATTGAGGAGGAAGGAATTCTCCCTAACTGATTCTATGAAGCCAGCATCACATTGATACCGAAATCAGGTAAAGACATAAAAAACCAAAACTACAGGCCAATATCCTTGATGAATATAGATTCAAAAGTCCTCAACAAAATATTAGAAAACTGAGTTCAATAGCATATCTAATAATAATAATAATAATAATCATCATCATCATCATCATCCATTATGACCAAGTGAATTTTATTCCAGGGATGCAATGATGGCTCAATATCCATAATTCAATAACATAATTCACCACATAAACAGAAGTAAAGACAAAAAACATATGATCATCAGGATAAACGCAGAAAAGGCATTCAATAAAATTCATCATCTTTTCATGATTAAACCCTCAACAAACTAGGCAGCGTAGGAACATATCTCAAAATAATAAGAGATATATGTAACAAACTCACAGTCAACATTATATTTCATGGGGGAAAAGTTGAAATCATTCCCCCTCGGAACTGGAACAAGATAAGGATGTCCACTCTCATCATTCCTATTCAGCATCATACTGGAAGTCCTAGCAAGAGCAATCCAGCAGCAGAAAGAAATAAAAGGTACTCTTATTGGTTAGAAGAGAGTCAAACTATCCCTGTTCGCTGATGACATGATTGTATACCTAGAAAATCCTAAAGACTTCTCCAAGAGGTTTTTAGACTTGGTAAACAACTTCAGCAAAGTCTCAGGATACAAAAATCAACAAACTATATGCTGGTTTCTATATACTAATAATGCTCAAGTCAAGAACCAAATCAATAACTCAATTCCACTTAAAATAGCCACACATGAAAAAAAAGCCTAGGAGTACACTAACCAAAGAGGCGAAATATCTCTACAAGGAGAACTACAAAACACTGATCAAAGAAATGGTAGATGACACAAATGGAATAATATACCATGCTCGTGAATTAGAAGAATCAATATTGTTAAAATGACCATACTGCCCAAAGAAACCTACAATTCAACACAATCTTTATCAAAATACCAACATCTTTTTTCACAGAACTAGAAAAAGCTATGTTAAAGTTTAAGGGTACCAATAAAGAACCCATATAGCCAAAGCACCTCTAAGTAAAGAGAACAAATGTGGAGACATTATAATTCCTGACTACAAATTATACTACAAAGCTATAGTAACTAAAACATCATGGTACTGGTACAAGAATAGACAGATCAATGGAACATAATAGAGAACCCAGAAATAAAGTCACATCCCTACAACCAATTGACCTTCAACAAAGCTGACAAAAATAAACTATGGAGAAAGGACACCCTATTAAATAAATGGTGTTGGGAAAACTGGCTAGCCATATGCAAAAAAGTGAAACTTACCTCTTACCATATACAAAAATTATTTCAACATGGATTGATGACTTAAATATAAGATGTAAGACTATAAAAATCCTAGAGGAAAACCTAGAAAACACTTTTATGGATGTTGACATAGACAAAGAATTCATAATGAAGATCCCACAAGTAATTGTGACAAAAAACAAAAATAGACATATGGGACTTAATTACAAAGTTTCTGCACAGCAAAAGAAATAATCAACAGAGAGAACAGAAAACCTATGAAAAGGGAGAAAATATTTGCAAATAATATGCCTCATACAAAGGACTAATATGCAGACTCTTCAAGGAACTTAAACAATTCAACATGAAGAAAACAACAGCATCATAAAGTAGGCAAAGAAATGGATAGATAGCTCTCAGAAGAAAGCACACAAGTGGCCAACAAATATATGAAAATCACTAATCAGAGAAATGCAAACTAAAACTACAATGAAATATCCCTTATACCAGTCTGAATGACTATTAGTAAAAAGTGAAAGAACTGCAAATGTTAGTGCAGTTACAGATAAAGTGGAACACTCATACACTGTTGGTGGGATTGTAAACTAGTTCAACCTCTATAGAAAATGGTATGAATAATTTCATAGATAACTAAAAATAGAATTGCCATTCAACCCAGAAATTCGACTACTAGGGATCTACCAAAGGAAAATAAGTCATTATGTAAAAAAAGATACCTGTACTAATATATTAATTGTAGCATTGTTCACAATAGCAAAATCAAGGAACCAACCTAAGTGCCCACAAATGACTGACTGGATACAGAAAATGTGGTTTATATACACCACGGAATACTACACAGCCATAAAAAAGTACAAAATAATGTTCTTTGCAGCATCATGGATGGAGCTGGAGAACATCATCCTAAGTGGACTAACTTGGAAACAGAAAACTAAACATCACATGTTCTCACTTATATGCTAAATGGTCACAAATATGGAAATAATAGACAGTGGGAATGGGGACACCAGAAGTGGGGAAGCAGGGAGGAGGGTTAGGGTTCAGAAATTACCTATGGGGTATTATGCTCACTTTCTGGGGAATGGACCACGTGAGACCCATTCCCCACCACTACACAATATATTCATGTAACAAACCTACACTTGTACTCTCTGAATTTAAAATTTTGAAAAAGTTATTTGAATGACTTATATTCTTCTTTTAAGAAATTATTAATCCATGTGGCACAGAGTCAAACTAATAAGTAACAATAAATTAATTTTTATAAATTTCTTTCAATAGCATATAGTCATTAAATTAATTAAAAATATCTTCATATTTCTTGCTAAATAACAATGTATAATGATAGATAAAAGAGGTCATTTATATAAAGTTTCTTTGTGTTCATAATATTTCCTATAAATGAGGATTTTATTATTTGTGTTAAAAGAAAAACTCTACATTTCCTAATATTGTTCTGGAAAAAAGTGCATCCTGAGTGAAAAGTTATTAGTAAGTATTTGTTACAGAGGCTAAACCTCTGATGATTCAGTGGAATGGTATAATGGAAGAACAGACTCCAGACTTTGGAAAATCTATTTTTGTGTGTTGGGTTTATAACTTGTTAGCTATTTGAATATGAATCATTAAACCTCCATATGCTTTAGGTTCTGGTAAGTATGAACCTCTGATTGTCTTTTTCTAAGATGAGGAAATAGAAACAGGTTAGTATAAAAAAATAGACTATGATCCATGATACACTGAGTACAAAAATGACCCAATTCCCTACTCCTCCCTGTATCCATACTCATTGCAATGTGTCTTTGAACTTATTCCCATCTAGAGGTAGAGTCTATTTACCTATGCCTTGAATCTGAATTGACCTTAGAACATGCTTTGGTCAACAGAATGTACATAAGTAAATCTGTGCCATTCTGAGCTAGGCCTCAAGATGCCTTTTATGCTTTCATTTCTTTTTTAAAAAAAATTATTTATTAAAAACATTTTTTAAAATTTCAATACCTTCAGGAGGATACAAATAGTTTTGGTCTGGGCTTTAAGCGTACCCACCACCCCCACCTGTGCATGTTGAACCCAATAGGTGATTTTTGTCTCTCTACCCCTTCCCCCCTTTCCTTTTGAGTGTCCAGTATATATGATGACATTCTTTGCATATCACTCCCACTTACAAGTGAGAACACGTGATGTCTGGTTTTCTGTTTGTGTGTTAGTTCACTTAGAATGATATTCTCCAATTCCACCCAAGTTGCTGCACAAGACATTATTTTATTCTTTTTGATAGCTGAATAGTATACCATCATGTATATATACCACAATTTCATTATAAACTGATCAGTTGATGGGCATTTAGGTTGATTCCACATCTTTGCGATTGTGAATTGTGCTACAATAAATATGCAGGTGCAAGTGTCTTTTTTGTGTAACAACTTCTGTTCCTTTGGGAAGATACCTAGCAGTGGGATTGCTGGGTCAAATGGTAGATCTGCATTTAGTTGTTTGAGAAGTTTCCATACTGCTTTCCATAGAGGTTGTACTAATTTATCTCTCACCAATAGTGTCTAAACATTCCCTTTTCTCTACAACCACACCAACATCTATTGTTTTTTATTTTAAAATGATGGTTATTCTGACTGGTGTAAGGTGATATCTCATTGTAGTATTAATTTGCATTCCCCTGATACAGTGGTATTTAGCATTTTTTCATATGTTTGTTGACCATTTATATATCTTCTTTTGTGAGATATCTGTTCAGTCATTTGACCACTTTTTAAAGGGGTTGTTTGCTTTTTTCTTGCTGATTTGTTTGAGTTCTTTGTAGGTTCTGGATATTAGTCCTTTGTCAGATGTATAGTTTGCAAATAACTTCTCCCATTCTTTAGGTTGCCTATTTGCTCTGTGGATTATTTCTTTTGCTGTGCAGAAGCTTTTGAGTTTAATGAAGCCTCATTTATTTATTTTTTTTTAAGTTGCATTTGCTTTTGGGGTTTTAGACATAAATTATTTGCTTAGGTTGATGTCCATAAGAGCTTTTCCTAGGTTTTCTTCTAGGATTTGTATGGTTTCAGGTCTGACATTTAAGTCCCTAATCCATCTTAATTTATTTTTTGTATATGAAGGGAGATGCGGGATCAGGTTTCATTTTTCTGCATGTAGATATCCAATTTTCCCAGCATCATTTGTTGAATAGAGTGTCCTTTTCCCAGTGCATATTTTTGTCTGCCTTGTCAAAGGTCAGTTGGTTGTAGGTAGTTGGGTTTATTTCTGGATTCTCTATTCTGTTCCATTGGTCCATGTGTTTGCTTTTGATGTACACATCACTTTTTGTCAGTAAACTTTGCCACTGTCTTGAGAATTAGCCTGTTGAAGAATGAGAGATCATGAGAGCTGTGCTGAATCAGCCCAGTTGTCACAGCCAACATTTTAATTCCAACCAAAGTAAGCAACTGATCACAGAGGCATGACAGAGCCTAGCTGAGATCAGAATGGTCCAACCATGAGCAGAAACTTGAACTAAATTAAAGCTTATCATTTCAAGGCCCTTGAGTTATGTAGTTGCTCATTATGCAGCAGCATAGTGCAAATAGATAACTGTTAGATAATCCTTTAAAGCATTTTTACGTATTTCTTATTTGCATTCTTCTGAAAAAGTATCTATTTTTAAAATTTTTAATTGACAAATAATAATTGTATATATTTATTGCCCTTACTTTTTAGAATTCAAACATGTTTGTTATTTTCTTCATCTAGTTCAATATCTCACCTGAAAACATTTGGTCCTGAAAGCATTATATAAGCAACATGTTTATGATTAAAGTGATTGTATCTCCCTGTCTCTGTCACACCAGAGAAACTCCTTGTGTATTTCTCATCTTGGTAGATATAGTACCACAACTCTCCCATTTTGCTAACTAGAAAAAAATGTTGGAGACATTCTTAATATTTCTTCTTCCCCTTCACTGCTTACTTGCCCAGTTTGCACTGTGACTCTCTTAGTTGAAGTCTTCAATTTCTTGCTACAGAAAAGTTACATTATCTTTTTAGCTGATCACTCTTAGTATAAGCTCTCCCATAAACTAAGCTATTGAGCCATTGAGCCAGGGGAAAATTAGAGCACATGGTTTCAAGTTTTCTGTACAGAAAATAAATCTATCTTGTTAGAAAGTTGATTTAACTATCAAAAGCACATAAAACCAGCTATGTACAATATAAAACACAGGTCACAGTTTTATTGAATCTGCAATATGTAATAATAGAAAAATATTAAAAATCTCACCACAGAAAAGGGAAACCAACCATTACCAAATCTAAATAATTTGCTTTGCTAAAATATTATTTCCTTGGGGAAATGAAGTACTTGTTCAGAAATTGAATGAACAAATTAATTAATCATGGTATTGAAAACACTAAAACTCAATTTTTTTCCTTTCCTTTTTTTTTTTTTTTTTTTGAGTCTGGGTCTCTATGTTTTTACTACTGGAGTTCAGTGGCACAGTCATGGCTCTCCACACCATCTGTGTTCAGATAATCCTTCTGTCTCAGCCTCCTGAGTAGCTGAGGCTTCAAGCTCACTCCACCCTGCCTGGCTAATATTTTTATTTTTTGTAGAAACAGGGTCTTATTATGTTTCCCAGGCTGGTCTCAAACTCCTGGACTCAAGCAATCTTCCCACCTCAGCCTCCCAAAGTGCTGGGATTCCAGGAGTGAGCCATGGTACTTGGACTAACTCTATTTTTTTAAAAATAAAGTTTTTGTTCATTGTTCCAGTACCTGGCAAGTTCAGGCATTCAGTAAGTATTTGCTGTTGTTGTTTTAGTTCATTTTCATCATTAGTGCTTATTGTCTAATTTTCACAAGTATACTGGAATGTCAATGTTGTATTGAATTCCATACTTAGAGTCTATAAACATTTTTACATACTGATGTGTATAATCAAGACATGAGATATTTACACTAATACGTGGTTTTTCTTTACATCAGAACTAGGAAAAGTCACTTTATTTTATGACTTCATGAAAAGTACACTTTAGTGTGTGAACATCAGCCTCTGTTTTCAGAGACTGGAAAAGCTGCAGAATGAAAGAGGGTCTGTGGTTGTTAAGACAGATGCTGGGCCTATAGCAAGAATAAAAAGGATTTTGTGGCTGGCACCTAATTTTTGGTGAAGATCAAAAGAATGAAAAGAAAATCTACCCACTGCTGAGAAAAGGAGTCCGGGCCTTTCTGGTGATCATTAAGCCTTGACCAGATGCAGCAGTCTTACTAGGAAAGAGTTGTCTGGTGTAGGGGTTTCAAAATCTGAAATGCCATCAGGACCACCTGGAAAGCACCCCAATCAAAACCAGCAGATTTCCCAGCCTGACCCTGTCATGGGGCCCAGTCATCTGTATTCTTTAAAAGCTGACCAGGTGATTCCAATAACCATGCTTGAATGTAGGGATGAAGGATACAGTGTAGCTACAGCCTTTCTTTTCTTTTCTTTTTTTCTTAAGGCAGTGCTAATTTTCCCATTTATGAAGGCTTTGGATACCAATTTTTGAAAAAAAGACATTTTAGTAATATTTTTTAAAAATGATACACTAGAAAAAGAGATGGAAGTCAGGTACATTTTTCCACCCTGAAAATTGAGGTGTGTGTGTGGTTTGTTTGTTTGTTTTTTTTGGTTAAGAAATTATATAGGTTCCTGCTTATGACACTTCCCTATTTAACTAGAAAACATCATTTTTTGGGGTGATTGTAATTTTGATTTTCTTTATTTTGGCATCTGGGCATATTTCTTATGCTAGGACATGTTGTGAAAATGCCTTTACAAAAGTATTATGCTTATCATTTCACAAGGCTTACTTGCAATGCCATTTTGTTTATTTTGTACTGAAAGTTAAAAACTCCTCTTTTTAGCCAGTAAGCTATCAGCTGTGACAGTTGACTTAAAAAAAGGGGGGAGGTGGGGAATTCCTGAAAGGGAATAAAAATTATGAAGCCTTTCTGGGAAAAGTTGGTCTGAAAACAAGTTCTAAAAACTGAGTAATTTCTCTAGGGATGAAGGGTTGAGTTTTGTCAAAACATTGGCTGCCTTCATTTAAAAAAAAAATCAACTGCCAAAGTTTCTGCTAAAACCACTGAAAGCTGTCAGAAATCAACCAGATGGCAGCAGCCTACCTGCCCTGATGAAACTGAAAAATGGAAACAACATGTGAGTGGGAACACACGCAAAAGAAACAGCTCTTCAACATGCCTGTTTCTGTTTGAGCACTTTTAAAAGGAGTAACTATATGCAGGACCACAGCCTAAGTTTAATGTATCTTTTAATGATGTTTTGAAACCAGGATAGATTCTCAAAAGATAATCCAGTGGATAAATCAGAATAAAATACAAAGTTTGGTCTTTGGTGTAGAGTTGAGTTTTAATTTTTCAGCAAATGTTTTTCTAATGAGAAGCTATGTTGTACCACACTGACAGGTGTAGGACATTATGCAATTGCTATCATGACTAGTAGTACAGAACAGCTTCTTAGTTCTTTGAAAATTTACGTTGACTTAACATATTTGAATACTTACTGTGTGCTAGGCTGCAGGTATAAAAACAGACAGTTTCCTGCTCTCTTTATCCTTGTGATTTCAATTGGGGATCAGCAAATTATGGTCTATCTGGCCAAATCTGGTGAGTCACCTACTTTAGTGAATAAAGTTTTATTGAGACACAGCCATGCTCACTTGTTTAAATGTTGTCTAAGGTCTGCTTTTGTACACACTGGCAGAGTTAGTAGCTGGGAGAAAGATTGTATGACTTTTGAAGCCTAAAATACTTATTATCTGACCCTTTGCAGGAAAAATTTGCTGACTTTGGTCTAGGCTTCTTCTAAAGCAGTAATCTAAGAGGAAGAAACTAAAAAAGAGACACAAAAACAGCAAGCTCATAAATTTATAAAAAATCACAATGCCATACATATACTAGATAGTAAAAAATAAATATCAATTTTAATGAGATAGGAGGTATCTTGCAGGTTAGCTCAAATAGTTGTAAAACCATGTTAATAAGTTGAAGGCCATGTACTGATCCTCATGTGGTATAGTAATCTTCTCTCTAGTGATTACAATCTAGTGTATGAACACAGATGATCATCAACACCAGGGATGTTTACGCAATGCACATAAAATTCATAGTAAGGGGAATAGTTTGAAAGAGTATAACTTAATGCAAATTTTTCAACATGGCAAAACAATAACTTAAAGTATGTCTGTTTCTAACAGATATACTTTTGTGGGCCTATTATGTCTTTTTTTGGGTAAGATAGAAAGAAGTGTTGAGGAAGAGTAATCACAGGTGAGAAAGAATGCAGCCAACATAGTAACACCTCTAAGATAGTCTTTCTGCCCAGTGGAGGTGACTGAAATCACAGCCAGATCACTGTTTCTTTGGAAGCTGTTTTAACCGAGAGGATTAAAGATTCTCACCTTGTGAGATAGAGTTCAGGGACAGGGAATAGTACTAGTACTGCCCATACAATTTTGAGCTACATGGAGAGGCCTTCTTACTTTGGACTTTGAAGTGAAGGGATCATCAGGGAGGACGAGGGACTTGATGTGAATTCCTTGTCTGTATAGAATGGTAAACCCATCAAAACCTTCATGCTTCTGTGACTGTGCCTCTGTGGAAACCCACCAACCCTGTAAAGGCATAGAGGGGGTAACTAGCTTTTCATCTTAACCTCTGACTAGTGGAGAGATGCTGGGATTCTCCCAGCTCCTGGAAACTGAGGCTAAAGATAGTTCTGTATTCCTTACATCACAGATAGAGGCTAAGCTTACTGCATGTAAAAAATGCCTAACAATTGGTTTTAAAGTGACTCAGAAATTGGCTTCAGTGGCAATGCTTTGGGTTGAAAGAGAAAGGGAGAATGAACATCTATTTAATTTAATTAAGTCATCAAAGGATGCAATATCTAATTTGCTTTAATTAAATTAGTTTCACTTGTTCATAATTTGATTTGTGATATAAAACTTGGTGAAACATACTAATTGTCTGGTTTTTAGTAAATAGGGATGACCAATTCAAGCAAATAACTTCACTTTATCCAGGAAAAATCAAGTCAATATTCTGTACAAAGCCTAGAGAGAGAGAGAGAGAGAGAGAAATAACATCCCAGCAGAGTAAATCTACTTAAAAATGAAGTTTAGAGGATTAGGCAAACTATCTGGTTTCAGGACTTTGGCCTTTAGTCTGGGCATTGTGAGCTCATTTCTGTATCACTCTGAATTAGCTTCCTGCCTTTGCTTTGTCTTGAATTTTTTAAAAAACAAAATCAAACATCACAACTGACTAAATGTATAACTTTCTCTATTTTCTTCCACTTAAAAATAGCACTTAGATTTTAGGAAATTTGGCTCCTTTCCTAGAAAATATCTTTATAATAATATCAGTCCTACTTAATAGATAGTTGTTAAGTGCAAATGAAGGCTGATGCATGTAAACACAAACAGGATTTGTCTCCATGCCTCCTTTTCTTACAAGCTTATGTTTATTGGTGGTTCTTTCTAGTTTTTATGTCCTTCAGCTCTTTGGCTAATTTGGTTGAGTAGACAACTAGGGAGGCCTCAGCTTTTCATGCCTCCTAGAATTGGGGGAAGAACACTTTCTGTGACACTCTTTTTCTTTTTTTCATAATATAGGAATTTTTATAATACCTAACCTAACTAGGTTTCTCATGAGGATTAAATAATAATACACTGTAAAACACTTAGTAGTATGACTAACACTTAGTATTAAGTAAACTGTAAATTTTATAATTTAACATTTGAAATAAAATGTGGCAAACATTTTCTTACCCAAACAATGATTGTGAATTGAGAGGGTGTATTTCTTGCCAGTAATCAGAGTTTATGGGTTTAAAGCTCAATACATGATTCTAAACATTTAATTCAGGGGATTCTATCCTATTTTACCAAACAGGAATAATTTCCATTCCTGTAAAGCATCAGATCCCCTAGATATGACAAGCCATCCTGAGTATCGGGGCTGAGCAGAAAAGACATGGAAAGCCCTCATCTTCCTAGGAAAAAGCAGGGTGACCTAGACGTTGTAACTATTCAAGATGGCTTTTATATTATAGAAAGGATCCAAGTAAGACACATGATGATAAAGATATGGAGAAGCTAGAGATTGCTATTGTGATGTATTTGTGTATTGTGAATTTAAATGGAGATATTGTAAAGGTGATTTGACATAAGCTGGGCAGAGGCAAATTATTCACTTACTATAATTTGATTTGATGTCAGTGAGTTGAGTGAGTGGTACCACTAGGGAGCTTTCTATAGAAGAATGAGGTGTGTACTTTAACATGGAATGCCCACTGTGTTATGTGCTTCATAAGTAGGTTATCTTATGTGAGTCCCACAACAATCATATGAGATGGCAATTGTTACTCTAGCTCACGAATGATTAGACATCAGAAGCAAGAGTTGAGCAATACTTCAGGGACCACAAAGCAAGTACAAATGGCAGGGATGGGACTGAAATTCAGTTTTCAGACTCTAAAGTCCACGTCCTTTTATTTTTAATTATGAAACATTGCCTTCCTTTAAAATAGGATGTTTAGACAAAAAGAAGGGAACACAGATGGAGATAATTTGGGTGCTAAATACATGAGATTATGGGATTAAGAAACAGCCTTGAAGAAAAACTCAAAACTTCAAGACACAAGAAAGGGAAAGTGGAGGCTGAGCCACATTAATCAAAATTGGAATGGGTGATTGGGAAGGCAGCCAGAGCCACTGTACCTTTTACCCATCTGACACACCTCTGGATTAAAGTGACTGGATGACAGTCATAAAGTCATAAAATGGCTGGGTGACAGCATAATGTTGTGGAAAAGGCCCAGGCTGAATAGCCTTGTTCTGGAATCTCAGCTTTGCAGTTGCTGACTCTTTGATGTTAGACAAATCACTCAATCTTTCTTAATCTGTCAAATGGAGGCAATCACCCATGTAGTTGAAAAGAGAAACTATGTAAACAACCCAGTGTAATTATAGTGCTAATTATTTTTAATATCAAAAAACCCCTGCTTCTTCACAGTTAAACTGATTCCCTCCCCTCTTCCATTCCGTTATTTTTTTTGTCCTAGGAAAATAGACTATGAGATGTAAATTTGGGTGCTGGAAATTTACTGGTGAGTACTCTCAGAAATAATATCTGTAAAGGAAGGAAGGAAGCCAGACAGTGCAGTGGGAGAAGATGACTTAGGATACATTGGCAACGTAAGTCTCAGCTCATCCCACGGGCCATTCTGAAGCTAAAATTGGCATTTCAGAAGTGCCCTGAATGGCAGCTGCCTCTGTAGAGGGGACATGACATTGAAAGAGATCCTTCATTTTACCAGGAGCCAGTCCCCAAAAGGGACTCAGCTGTGAGCTGTTTGCAGGCAACATGATTTCTGTGACGTGAAGTGGGACTCTGGACGACACATCACAGCATCCTCCATATCTTTATGGTCCTAGGTATAACTAGCTAAAATTATCCATTTGCATTATCCACAATCTTTTTCCTTCATTTCTTCCTTCTCCTACTTCAGTCCTTTAATTTAGGAGACTGGGGATTCACATTTACTGAGTGTCTATTGTGTGCCTAGTAATATGGTATATAAGATTATATGTATGTTACATACATAATCTTATTTGACCCTTAGAACAGTTCTAAGAAGTAGGAGGCAACTAAGTTTTAAAGAATAACTTCCATCCGGACTTGGTGGCTCAGGCTGTAATCCCGGCACTTTGGGAGGCTGAGGTGAGTGGATTGCCTGAGCTCGTGGGTTTGAGACCTGCCTGGGCAACTTGGCGAGACCTCATCTCTACATAAGTCAAAAATTAGCCAGGCATGGTAGTGTGCGCCTGTAGTTCCAGCTACTTGGAAGGCTGAGGCAGAAGGATCGCTTGAGCCCAGTAGGTCGAGGCTGCAGTGGCCAGGAGTGGCCACTGCACTCCAGTCTGAGTGACAGAGTGAGACTCCAACTCAAAAAAAAAAAAAAAAAAGAAGAAAGAAAAAGAATAACTTCCCACTGTGGGAGCTTTTCTGTCCTCTCAACAAATCCTGCTTTTTTTTTTTTTTTTTTTTTAAAAAAAAAAAGAAGAGTAACTCACCCGAGGCTGGCAAGAGCCAGGCCCAGTTATCGCATGCAAAGCAGTTTATGTGTTCCCTCCATATATTTTTACATCTCTTTGTTGCCTCTGCCAAATCTATTCTACTTACAGTTTCTAATGTTACTATTTCTAGTATGCCTTCAGAAGGTATCTCTAAAATATGCCTTCCACAGGGCTTTTTGGAAATGTGTTTATTTTACTGTAAAATATCTACACTATCCCTTTAATATATTGTCTTTAATTTTTAGGGAGTTATACAACTTAAAATCTGGCAATCATCAAGGATCTATAAATATTAGGGTGAAGACAAAATAATTTCATCATGTAATTGTCAGCTCACTAACTTAATTTTGAAACTCATCATCAAAAATTCTAACAATATAATGAAAATATATCTTTAGATAGGGATCAGTTTCTCAGGAGTCCACATAGCAAGTCATTAAGTGCTGTCCTTCCTTAAATTTTACTAATGTCTTGGGGATTCTTAAAAGCAAGCATACAATCAAAGAGGCTCATTTGACCATAGTAAATTGGGAAGTTTTTTTTGTTTGTTTCTTTTTTCTTTTTAAATAAGGATAGTAAAATGATGTCAACTTAGTGACAGATGAAAGGTAATTTATTCTTTTGATTTTTTTTTCCCTGTGAGTTTTCATGGTAGTTCCTATCCTGAAAAAATCTCTCTCTTTTTTTTCTTTCTTCTAAAAGTGCCAAAGAGGAGAAAGTTTCTTGGTCAATTTTTTTTCCTGTATCCTGCAGAATTGTTGGCAGTTCACTAAATTTTAAACCAATTTCCATTTCTTTTCTTACTTGTACTGAAGTTTTTAAGATATCTCTGGAAAACTTTTGTGTGTCAGTCCCACAATTTATCCCAAAAATATATTGCTGTGAATCAAGATTTCCTAGCAGTAATGTTGTCCTCTACTGTTTAAGGTAATGTAACTCTTTTTTTTTTTTTGAGTTGGAGTCTCACTCTGTCGCCCAGACTGGAGTGCAGTGGCACGCTCCCGGCCACCACAGCCTCGACCTGCTGGGCTCTGGTGATCCTTTCACCTCAGCCTTCCAAGTAGCTGGCACTACAGGTGTGCGCTACCATGCCCGGCTAATTTTTGATTTATTGTAGAGACAAGGTCTTGCCAAGTTGCCGAGGTGGGTCTCAAACCCATGGGGCTCAGGCAATCCACTCACCTCAGCCTCCCAAAGTGCTGGGATTACAGTCTGAGCCACTGAGCCTGGTGGGTAATGTAATTCTTTAGGAGTCTTTGGTCATTACATTTCCAAGTTCCAGAGGCTACTGGTTCTCTATATCTATATGTCAAATCAACAAATCCTGCCTATTACATAGATCCTTCTATGGAATGTTGAAAAAAATCTAATTGTGTTTTTGCCTTCACAGAAAGAGATATTTTCTATGTTTCACATTTTCTTACAGAGAATAAATTTAAGAAACAATATTCATCCTTTTAAGTCAGAGTCATGGTGCTCAATAGAGAAATGTGGCAAAATTCTAGGCATAGTACATGACTTAAATGCCACTTTTCTTCCATTCTAGGACATGTGGTGGAAGTGAAGATTGGATTCTGATAATCGGTTTTTGTCTTAATGTTTGATTTGCTTTCTTGGGTAGTTCACCCGTGCTCCTCACACTTGGAGGAACTTGCCTCCTGAACACTGTCAAGGATCCTTCTCTGCTGGTTTCCAAAAGGTTAATTCATACAGACCGGCCTTCCAGTATTATAGTGATAAAACTTCTAGAAGGCTTTCTTGGTTTTTTAGAAATGCCATCTCCTTCTCCAATCTTCTATTTTGTGGACAATCAATAGTATTTTTTCGGTATCTTACTGGTAAGCATTTTCCATCAGTGCCCAAAAAAGAGAAAGTGTTTTTGAGTTTTAACCATTCTGATTAGTAAAAACATTAAAGCAGGAAAACATTTAAAGTTTGTATGCTTTAAAGATCAAGTAATTAAAAAATACTCTTTGTTCTTAGTTTTATGTGTAGGAAAATGTTGAGGTTAATTCTCTGACCATGTGGGATAATTTGACTCTTAAT
Source organism: Tarsius wallacei (assembly GCA_963574415.1). Classification (NCBI taxonomy): domain Eukaryota; kingdom Metazoa; phylum Chordata; class Mammalia; order Primates; family Tarsiidae; genus Tarsius; species Tarsius wallacei. The sequence goes on along the minus strand of CAUYQG010057314.1, from coordinate 35,170 downwards.
CAGTAAATTTAAAAGATCTTTCATAACATAAAAAAGATTCAGCCCTGCCAAGGACAGATGACTGGCACTGAAATTCCTTTGTTAGCTTAAGTCATTGATATGTAAAACAAAAGAAAATTCTTTGGCAGAAAACAGAGGAATGTCCAGATGGTTTCTATCTATTTTCTCATTGATTGTATAATTAAAATCCCCTTTAATCATCAGAAAAATTGAGATAGAATGTTTGTAATAGAACAGTGCTCTGTTTTAGAGAAATACTTTGTTTTGGTGGTAGGTTCACTAGTAATTAACTATTCTGTGAATTTACCCCACAGAATATAATTATTTGTAGCATTATGTTGGTTGTGCCAGATAAGACCAAACACTAACCCAATAAAATGCATGTGAATTAGCAATGATCACATGATTTCAGTTGGTATTTCCTTTTACCTGAGCAAGAGTCACACCTTTGATAGAATAAGGGGTGGGGTAGTTTATTTATGAGGTTAGTTACTAGGGAAAGTACCAATAAACCAGTTAGTAAACTTCTTATAATGCAAATCCTCAGCAGTTATGGTATGGCATTTGTTTATCCAGGGAACTCTGATCTAGTTTTGCTAAACTATTTATATTCTGTAAAATGGTGTGTCTATTAATGATCAACAAAACTACATTCCCATGTGTTCCTTCTAAATTCCATCTACTGATCACTAGATTCTTATTGCTCTATACATATAGACTGTGCATGCATATGCATGGTATAGTTGATGTTTTTAGGTTGAATGACTACTTAGAATCTTGCATGACATTATCTATGTGTTTATCTATCTCTATTTTTATTTCCTTGGTTTATAAATAGTATCATTAATGTCTTAAAATGGAAAACAGGCAAGAAAACAAAACTAAAAATTTTAGAGACTGGTTCACAATCTTAGGGTGTTTATCTTTTAATGATTATTTTCATGGTGTTTACTTTGGGCTGCAGAGATAATGTTGTCACTATTTTTAGGATGCTGATGCGACAAAATGAAGAAACATAGGATCTTTTCCCTAGCCATTCTTAGAAAAAGTCATAGGAATAAAGTAATGGTGGATCAGTACTACTGAGAAATAGCACTTTTCTAATTGCTGGGTTCAGGGAAAAGGAGCAGGAAAGGGTGTGAAGAGGGTTTGGTTTTCTATGACTCCTTGTGAGTCTCTGGGGCAGTGGCTCACAACCATGAAGTCTAAAGACATAGGAAGGTAGGGCAGAAAACATCCATCCTAAAATTTGCTGTGCTTATTATAAATCATGTGCTGTTCTAAAGACCACATTAGTTTTTTCTCATTTAACACTTACAGCAGTGTTTAGAGATAGGTACTATCATTATCCTGATCTCAAGGGTGAGGATAGCAGAGGTTTGGGGAGTTTGATAATTTGGAGGACCAGCCATTCAAATCCAGGTAATTTTACTTGAGAGGAAACATCTCTTGGTCATAACTTGGTTCTGCCTCAAAGTATAAACAGTACTCTCATTGCAGAATGAAGCAGAGGTGCTCATCATCATTCTTTTTTAAAATTAATTTTTATTATAAAGATGTGGGGTACAATTCAGGGTTAGGTATACAAACATTGATCCTGCAGGTACCCTTGTTGATGAGGTATGCCCCTCCCTCCCTTAGCAGCTTCCCTCAACTGCCAATCTCACTCCCCCCGACAGTTCCCCAATACTGCCAATCACTTTCTTATAGCATTTAATTGTTCAAGGTCCTCTTACGAGTGAGAACATATGGAACTCTGTTCTTTGTTTCTGTGATAAATCACTGAATAAGATCGACTCCAAATCCATCCAGGTTGCTGCAAAGTCCATATATTTGTTCTTCTTTATGGATGCATAATATGCCATTGTGTATATGTACTACATTTTTAAAATCCAGTCCAGCTTTGTTGGGCAACACGGTTGGTTCCGTGTTTTTGCTATTGGGAATAGAGCTGCAACAACCATACGTGTGCAGGTATCTTCTTTGTAGAATAATTTAAGTTCCTCCAGGTATATTTCCAATAGGGGAATTGCTGGGTCATATGGAAGGTCAATTTCTAGTTCTTTCAGAAATCACCACACTGTTTCCCCACCATTCTAAAAGGATTTGGGAAGATCCATTTCAATACCAGGGAATATCCCTGAAGCAAACACGAAGAGAGAACTGCTATCTGCCACAGTCAACTGTTTCCTTTCCTCTAAGTCTTGGTGCTACAAGAGGGAGTGATGGTCAAAAGAGAGATAGGAAAGGTGGTGGGTATCACTCAGGGTTTGACCTGTCTTGATTCAACTTTCCAGTTACAGAAATGTCTCAATACCTGCTCTGTATTTCCAAATCAAGATTCGTTTTTGTGTAGGTCGAGTATGGTTTGCTGAGTAACTATATTTTTAGTTAGCAGATAACTTAGAGTCCTGTGGCAATCCTTCAACATGACTTATTATTTAGCACGTTGCTTTATTTAGTCCTCCAATAATCCAAGAAGGCAGGTATTATTACTGGATTTCATAAAATCTAAGTCACACATTCTCTCCCCCCATGTATTTTAACAACACTAAGTCAGGGTGTCTCTTGCGATTTATGGTGCGTCTACTTTAATTGGCAACAAAGTTTTCTTTCTTAGTGGTACATAAAATCATAGTGCAACTTAAAAAGAAGATAGCATTTTGGATCCAATGAAATATAATATCTATATTTTACAGAGGCATCTGTGGAGGCTAAATCATTTTTTTCTAGGTTACTCATTTAGTGACTGGTTGTGACATGTGATGGCTACTTATTAAGAAAATCAGTTTTCCTTTCATCCTGGGCACAACTGGTCCACATTTTCCAACTTCCCTTGCAGTTAGGTTTGGCATGACATTAAGTTCTGGACAAAGGAATGTAGATGGATAACTGAACCCATAAAACCACTTGCTTTTCTCCACTCTTTCTTTGTCCCAGTCTGCCAGCTGGATATCAACATCCAGAGCAATCCAGGGAACCACATGTTGAAGATGGCTGAACTTCTGCAAGTTGATTTATGAATGACTGTGTGGAGCAGAGCTTCTTTTTATTCCTCACTTTCTCTAGTTTACTGATTGATTTTATATGCCTGAGAGATAAACTTACATTGTGTTAAACCACTGACATTTTGGGATTAATATGTTGCAAATAGATTGTTACCTTAAGTAATACAGTGGTAAGACTGGGATTCAAACCTTGTCATTCTAAATCTACAATGTGTCTTTTTAACTAACATTTCTCAAAGTTACCAAGTGCTATATTGTATAAAGTTTCCATTGTGAAAGAAGTTTAGGAAACACTTTGTTGAGCAAGTTTCTGGATATAAGTCTTCTTGGAGCCATGCCAGTATGCACTGTGAATCTCTTAAAAGTGTCATATGCTGTTTTGATAGCTCTCTATGACACTGGTTATGCTTCAGATTTCTTTCAAAGACATGGAACTATGTCTATGTAAAAATGTGTTACTTTGTATAGGGTCGTATTATTTTTTAAAATTTTATTTATTTTAGAGTTATGGGGTGCAAGTGAGGGATTTGCAATATAAGTAGGCTGCATGCAGGTGAAGTTTGGGCTTCTAGCTGGCCCTCTCTCCCCTTGGTAGTGGATCATGTACCCTTTGTGTTGCTAGATGCTCTCCCCCCTCTGTTCTCTCTTCTTCCCCTAACAGTGCCCAGCATCTGTCAATCCTACTCTTGTGCTGGTTTGACTAGTGCTCAAGGTATAGGGCCATATACTTAATGGAGGCTTGTAAATACATTTGAAATTATGCTTGTAAAGAAACCTCTTGAAGTTTAATGATTTTCTAGTGTTTTATTTTCTAGTCTATTCAGTAATTTTCTATCTAGTCAAGGAAATTAATTACCACACACTTTTTTTTAGCCAAGTTGTTAAATGATAATTTTTAAGTAAAACTTTTCTGAGGATAGAGTCTGAAATTTTTTTGTTCATCACCGTGTTCCCAGCTCTCAGCTATAGTGTCTATCACATAGTGGGCACTCAATAAGTATATGCTATTTTTTAAAAAAGATAGAAATAAAATGTTAAATTAGGTGCCAAAAAGCGTCTTATTATGGGATGTATGAATCTTAATTTCCTCATTTATAAAATAAGGAGAATTATTTTTTTCAACTTCAAAGGATTTTGTGATAAAATAAAATAATGTATATATGAGTGCTTTGTAAACCTATAATGTTAAGATATTTCTACTACTACTAGAATGAAGCAGTGTTCAGTAGACTGTATTTAAAACATATATTTTCCCACAATTATTAAATTTTGGTACAGACCTTATGTTACATATAGGTGATAAAACTGAATCATATGTCTTCTCTTTTTGGAACATGAGGAAAATTGCAGCTTAATAAACCTTATGTGCTTATCCTTCCATAGCTCCCAGAGCCAGTCTGTTTTTCTGGGTATACCAGATAGCTACATGGAACTGTATTTAGCAAATATTTGAATGAAGCATTAAAAAAACTCCAGAAGCAACAGAAAAAAGCTAGTTACAAACCACATAATGACTAATTTTTTAGACTATCTGAAAAAAACGGAATTCAAATTTGGAAGTCTTTTTTTTCCTTTCTGAATTTTGCCATGTCTGTTTGTCTTAGAATGAACAACACATTAATAATAAAAAACAGATTAGTGTCTGAGTAAGTGTCCATCATAGCAACCCCTGATTTCCCTTTGGTTCTATATAAGAAAAGGTTCATTACTTACATTGGCATGAGCTTCTTGCTTTGAAAAGCACTTGGATGAAGCACGTCCTGTGATACTGAGTATTCTCCTTGTTAATGGACTATGTATATTAGATGTGTTGTCAAGTTTATTTGGACCTTGTTTAAGTATTAGTGGTAAAATTAGATTAGATTACTTTCTTTCAAATATCTAACTTTCATCACTGTTGGGTGAGATGCTTTTATTGCCAAATGACAAGGCCACATGTGTAGGTATTTTCAGGCAGCAATATATGGTGCTGCAGCAAGGGAAGGAAATAAAGCCCTTAGATTTTGGTAATGTACTGAATGGTCCAGGGACTGACTTACTCCCTTTTCCAAGAAACAATTCCAAAAACAAAATGTTTTCTCCTGAACTTAAATGAAAAGCAGATACAACAAAGGCTTTAAACTAAGAAATAAAAGATTCACTGGCATCAGGGACTGTAGGAGTTGCACATTATTTAGACTTCTCAAAAAATTGGCTATGCTTGTTAGTTGGGGGTCCAAAATTTCTTTGGAAATTATTGTCTATGTTAATCATAGAACTACTAAACAGTTTATTATTGTCAAATTCACTTAAAATGGATAACCTTGATCTCTAAGTAATTCCCTGTAGGGAATAGCCTGTGGTAAGAATATATTTTAGAGTTTCATTGTTAAGCATTTTAATAAATCAGCATGATGTACAGGAAAATCTGATATTCCTATGGAAATCTCTATGCTTTCATGCTCTTTCCATATTCTTAAGGCCAGTGATTCCTATGCTGAAGAATCTGGTACCAACATTTTCTTAGTTTAAAGTATAGTTTGTGAACACTGATTGAAAGAATGTTTCCGTGGAAATTCATTTTCCTTAGTGTGTATTATCTATGTGCTTACTCTCCAAGTTTACCTTAAACTCCTGTCAACCTAAATTAGTTCTGTTATCCAATCACAGACATAACCTACATATTTGTTATGAGAGAGCTATAGGCCTCAGATATTTGATTAACCTAGTTTTCTGATGGAGTTTTATAAAAGTTATTGTTGAGATCATATAGGGATTATAATATATAGGTTTTTAGCTGTAGGTAAAAAACCATCCCTTTTTGCCTAGGAGTTTCCTGGGACATGGGACAGTCCATACAAACTGGAACAGTTGGACATCTTAGTGAATTACTAAGATACCTCAAAATTCTATGAAAAATACCCATCCCAACACCACACATGAATTATGAAATATATATCCCTGAAAGATCTACATTTTAAAAATGGTTGTAATTAGGTTTGAACTCATTCTTTGAAGTAGTGCTTATTTAGTTCCTTATCATTAAAAACAAAGAGATAATTGATTGGCTACTTCTGGCTTTAAAAATATATAATTTATCCATTTAGCCTAGATACTCAGTTTTGCTAAGTTCAAAATATAGAATTTGTTGTAACCCCCCTATTTTTTTTCTTAGTTTTAACTGGATAATAAATTATAGGCCAAAAACTTCATAAAGAAATATATTTAGGAGGTTTATTTTTCAGTTGCCTATTTTCTATGTTGAGATGTTTACTTTTAGCGGTCACTAAACATATTTCTTTATGAATTTGAGTAGAGTAATTCTAAAGTTCCCCATGTACTGTTTTTGTTGAGAATTAGACACTTAGGTTTTACACGTCTGAAAAATAAACCTCTTGTCAACACTCCTTCCTCCTTTTTATTCTCCCAGAACTCTGGTTTATAAAAATGGCTTGATGGGTGTTGACTTTTTGCTACAGATGACTCTGTTTCCTCTTGTGAAATGTTGTAACCTAAAGCTCCAAAGAGCTTGGGCTATCCCCAATTTTGGATATTTTAATATTTGTTCTGGTAAGACATAGCATATGGGGCAAAGAGTACCTATCAGATTTCTAGGAGACTTTGAGCTTGGAGGGCAAATCTTGGAAAAAACCTTCCTTCTTCAAACTTTGACCGGAAGGACTGCTCTTCTTTTAGAGTTGCAAAGAATCATTTTTATCCTTTACGGGAGTAAAACAGGTGATAATATTAAATGTAAGAAAGTTGCAAAAGCACATTGATTCATTCCAGTTACAGCTAACAGTTGCACTGTATAGACATAACCAACTGGCCCATTTACTCCTGCTGGTGGAACCTGGAATGACACTTGGTCAGTAAATGCGTTAAATGTCCATTTCATCTCTGAAGAAAGTAAAAGAAAGTAGGTCTGTCTGGTCCTCCTCTCTTATCTCTTATGGAAATAGATATTCTAATATTATATTGGAGGAGATGCCAACAGATAGCCATATTAATTAACAGAATTTGTTACACCTAGTTTTTTCTTTCCATGTATAGTCTGTGGGCTATTTTGCCTTACTGCATATTATAAAAAACTTGAATGCCCTCTGTGCTTTTCTACTCCTCTTCATTCTTTAACAGTGAACAGATTGTCATATGCAAAAAAATGATGAAAGTTGCACAACATGTCACGTCTAGTATTAGGTGAAATCCTCCTTCCAAGAAGAGCTAAAAAATGATTACTGTTTCTTTTGTGGGTCTTTTATAGAATATATATGTTAACATTTTAGTTTTACTATTTTACTATTTAGTTTATTTAGCATTTTTAATACTCATGTAATAGTTATAATTTTTTCCCAATGAGAAAAACACATTTTAATTATATCACAAATAAGTTCACATGATATTAATTTAAATCTACATATCTGGCTATGGAGCTTCTCTTCCTTGAGTTGGTAATAGATAGATAGATAGATAGATAGATAGAGAGATAAAATCTCTTGTAATGGAGTAAAGCTAGCTATTAACTGCATCTACCTTGTCCTGCTTTAATAATTCAGTCAACTGAAGATACATACCTGACAGGTATACAAGAAATGATATGTGTTTTTAACTTTTGGAGAGTAATTTTTTTTCTCTTATGATGGTAATGGGATGATCAGGAAGTATAAAGTTTAATTCCTAATGACCATCTTTAAGATATTACTCCTAGGTCATTTTTTTAAAAGTTTAATAATTTTCCCTAGAGTCCTAAGCAACGTATAGCAAGTTATCTATACCCTAAGAAATGTAAATCTCACATTATCTTTTATTCAGAAATAAAATATCTTATGGGTTTATCTCTTTAGCAAATTGCATCTTAACCACATGTGCTAAATTATTAAGTCCCATCTGCCAGCAGTTTCTCAAATGAAACCACAGAGGAAACCTGAAATGGTCAATGGTTAACTGTTCTCCAGACAGTCATAAAATATACAATGCTGTAGCTAAGTACCCATGACCAAGTTTACAGTGCAGAGAAATTAGGTGCAAGGGCTGTGTAAAAGTAGACTGAGGGACTCAAAAGGTAATAAGTAAATATTGTCTCCCCTGATGGAATCTTTTCTCCAGAATACCATTTCAAAGGAAACAGTAATAGTTCTTTACAATAATAATTATTTTTATTGACAAATCATAACTGTATACATTTATAGGATTCCATGCAATGTTTTGATATATGCATACAGTGTGGAATGATTAAATCAAACTCATTAACATAATTAACATCACTTCACTTGCTTGTCTTTTTTTGTGGCAAGACATTTGAAATCTACTAAATTATTTTGAAATATACAATACATTATTATTGACTATAGCATCCTTACTGCATGGATGCTATGGGAGCCATGGATCTCAAAACTTATTTCTCCTGTCTAACTGAAACTTTGTAACTCTGACCAACATTTCCCTGTTCCCTCTTTTCCTCAGCTCCCAGCCTCTGATTACCATCATTTACTTTTCTATGAGTTTGACTTTTAAGATTTTACATGTGAGATCATTCTACATCTTGTTTATTTCACTTAACACAGTATCCTCTAAGCTCATCCATGTTGTCACAAATGACAGGATTTGCTCATTTTTAAAGGTTGAATAGTATTTATTTTGTCTATATGCCATATTTTCTTTATCCATTCATCTGTTGATGAACTCTTAGACTGGGAAATGATAGTTGTTCTCTAACACTGAGGAAAATTAATTATCTGGCACTTATAGTGTCCAAAGAGAAGGTTTCTGAGTATTTTCCCTTACTTTATGTAGGTAAGTGAATTAGATATGAGAGGTGACTAAAAATGTTTTTTTTTCAGAATTTCTACTGATGAAGAAAATCTGAGGAATTCGACATCTTGTGAAAGGGAAGCTAGACAAATACATGAAAGCAAAGTTGTTAGAAGTGGTTCTAGTGGTGCACTTTGTGACTTAATATGTTCTGGGTTCATCATGTCTTCTTAATTTATCTTTGAAGCTGTGGAAGAACTTGCTGTTCTTTGAACATACCAACATCCTGTGCTAAGCCTCAGGGGCTTTGCATTTGATTTTCTTTCTGCCAGGAATTCTCCCTTCCTGAATCCCAGACTGGCTTTTTCTCTCTATTTATTCCAGTCTCAGCTCAAATGTTTTCTACTCAAAGAGAGGCCTTGCCTTGGGGACTTCACTATCCGATTTGGTGTTTTCATTGGAGCACTTGTGGCATAGAATCTAAGACTGAACATTCATTCATTTATTATTTTTTCCTGCCACTAGAATGCAAACTCCATGTAGGCAGCCCCCAGCCTTGTATGTAGCATGTAAATGGTCAATTTAGAGTAAAATCACAAATGTTATATAACTCTTCTACTTTAAGAAAGAATTATTTATTTTCCAAGTTAGAAGCACACATATTTATTTATTTCTGGTTACAAAATATGCCAAGATCAGGTGAGAAATTGCAAATTTGCTTATAAGTGACACCTGATGGTGAGTTGTATGGGAACTAATGCCCAACTGAGAAAATCAAAGTTAATCTCTTCCTAAACTCCTAAGATGTAAATCAGAAGTGACCTGAAAGTAATGCTCCCCAGGCAGACAGTCAACATCATCTTCATCATCATCACCACATGAACACATGTCTATTGAACAGTGAACTGTACCTTTCTATTAAGGACACCTTCAGGCAACAAGGAAGAAGCAGGTGGTGCCTGCAAATCAAAACAAGCATGAAAAACTGCATAAAGATTGTGGAGACATCTTGGCTATAAGTTTCTTCTCAGTCTCTTTTTTTGTTAATCTCAGAAGAGCATATGATGCTGATCACTTACTACTTTTTGAAAATACTCCTCCCTCTTGCCATCTGTTAAAATACAGTCCCTTGCTGTTTGTTTACTTGCTTCATTCACCTCTACGGTCTCTACACAACCAGCCCTCTTAAACCATTTGCTCCCATTGGAAACTCCCTGTGCCTCTCCTTTTTGTGCCTTTAATCATGCCCTGCTGCAGATTTCCCTGCCTCTTCTTGATTCTTCCCATTAAGGAATCCCATTCACCATTTGAGATTTAGCTTAAATATCTACTATGGAGCCTTCCTCTGCATGCTGAGAATTCATGGCTCTTCCTCCATTTATTTAATTCTACATTGTGTTAAAATTACTTTTCTCCCTCACTAACTGCAAACTCCATTCAGATAAGCTGCCATTCCTGTCCCTCTTTACAGCACCCCTTAGCACCTGAGCGTAGCGTCTTACCAATGGAAGACATTTAATACATATTTCTTAAAATGACATATGTTGTATGTCTTGGGTTCAGAGTAAAATGTCCATTCTATTAATACATGATAAACAATTGAAGAGTCACTCTTCTCGTATTCATAGGGTCCCATTCATATACTATTCAAATTTAGCAAAGTGATTAAGATATGGGCTTTGGAATTAAGAAGGTCAGGTATTAGTTCTGGCTTTGTCACATCCTAGTTATGAAACCTTGGATAAGATGCAAAACCTCTCTAAGCACTCGATTTATTTATATCTATATTGGGGTATAATCATATTTCTAATCTAATGTAGGCTGGTTGTGAGGACTCATGATATATGAATATAAAGTGCTTAACACAGTGTCTGGCTCATGGTAGGTTCTTAATACAAGCTATCTATTATTGGAGGTATTATTTTTGTTATTCTGAGTCTCTATATAGTCAAGTCCAGTCATAAGATAGCTTCATATCAAACATTAGCTGGAGAGCAAGATTTCCATGTCACTCCTTTAAGTCTTTGAAATAAAGTAGGCATGTCTCATGATGCAAAATCCCTGGTTATATAATTTCCCAATATGCCTATTGTCACTCTTGCCTTTTGTCTATGGTATTTTTAAAAAGCAAGACAAATAAGTATAAACATTAGTCCCCAGACAAACAAAACTCATAAATGACATGAAAACAAAACAATTGCAACCTGGTGTGAATTACAAAGAAAACACACTAAAGTCACCAATATTGTCCTCTTTACTTTTCTTTTGAACAGCTATTGAAAACCAAATTAATTTAGATTGCTGAGATATAATCTTGGCTACAGTTTTTGGCATCTTAAAACCAAAAGTAAAATTGCAGTTTAATTGGTTTCCCTGACTTTGGCAATAAATGGCATAGTAGATTTTACTTAGGAAATTTTGACATTTTCATAAGTCAAGATTTTTTTACAACTTCTAAAAGTATTTAAACCTCAGAAGAAGAGAAGGTGGGAGTGGAGAGAGAAAGAGAGAAAAAAGCATGAAAAAAATATATTCTGACTCTGGCAGAGTATAATTTTTGAATAAGAAATTGGACTAAAGTGATGTTTGTGAGGCAATTTAAGCTTCATGAAAGAAAACTGGAAATATAAATGCAGCATTATTATCTGTGTTTATGTGGCACCCATCGATATGCTATAAAAATTTTGAAAGAGATATTACATAGACATTATTAACATGAGGGATATCAGGTTAGTACTCAGAGGAATGCTGTATCCTAGAGTTTCTAAGAAATTCACGAATTGTCTAGGTAGGTCCTCTCCTTTGCCCAGATATACATCTAAAGTATACAAAGAGATTGCTTATTTGGTTTCATTTAAAATCTTTCCACAAGTAAAACTTTGTCTTTGATCTCAAAGTGTAATAATCTTTTCTGAGAGAGTAGTTTTCATTTTCTGAAAATGTTAGCCCTTTTTTGGTCATCATTGGTGTACATTTGCTATTTTTGTGCTTCCCTTGTCTAAATAACATAGTCCACTATTTCTTGTTTGTGCATTTAAAAATTACTACTATAAAATAATGTATATACATGAAAATAGTTAAAGCAATATATAGGTACACACATAAGAAAGTAAAGTTTTTCTTTTTCTCACCCTCATCTAGTCAGACTAGATGAAAACTTTTTGGTCTCAGAAACTTTATATTTTATTTCATTTTTTTGCTTATTTATTTTATTATAATACTTTTAATTTACTTTTTTGAGGTATGATTGATATAGAAAAAGCTGCTACATATGTTTCATGTACTTCTTGATGAGTTTAAGTGTACATTTGCAATACCATCACCATCATCAAGGTCATAAACATATATCACCTGCCAAATATTCTTCCTACTGCTTTTATTATTGTTGTTGTTGTTCTTCTTTTTCATAAAAACACTCATTATAAAATCTATCCCTGTTAGCCAGTTTTATATACAACACAGTATTGTTAGCTATAGGTACAATATTGTATAGTAGATTTCCAGAATTCATCTTATATAACTGAAACGTTTTGCCTTTTAAATATTATGATCCCATTTCCCTCCCCCTCCAGTCTCACATAGCCACCAATCTCCTCTCTGCTTACTATGAACTGGGCTGTTTTAAAGTAGTGTCAGGATATGGAATATATCTACAGTGGAATATTATTTAGCCTCAAACAAGAAGGAAATCCTGCCTTTTGTGCAATGAACATGGGAGTACATGTTTTCTTTGGGAATCTGATTTCAATTTCTTTAGACATAATATCCCAAACTGGGATTGCTGAATCATACAATAGTTATGCTTTTAACTTTTTGAGTAACCGCATGCTGTTCTCCATAAAGTCTGTACCAATGTATGCTCCCGCCACCAGTACAAAGGTTTCCTTGTTTTCATATTTGTGCTAACACTTACTATGTTTTGCCTTTTTTGATGAAGGCCATCCTAAGAGGTGTGAGTTAATATTTGCTTGTTTGTTTGTTTGTTTGTTTATTTGTTTTTGAGATGAGGTCTTGCTACTTTGCCCAGGCTGGTCTTGAAATCCTGGCTTAAGCAATCCTCTCACATTGGGCTCCCTAAATGCTGAGATTACAGACATAAATCATTTTACCTGGCCTGATACGTTGTTTTGCTTTGCACTTTGCTGATGCTTAGTGATTGAGTACCTTTTCATATGCCTATTGGCTATCTGTATGTCTTTTTTAGAGAAATGTTTATTCAGGTCCTTTGCTAAATTTTAAAATTGGGTTACATGGTCCCCTCCATCCCCCACCTCTGGAGTTGTAGGAGTTCCTTATATATTTTGGATATTAACTCCTTATCAGACATATGGTTTGCAAACATTTTCTCCTATTTCATAGGTTGTCTTTTCATTTTGCTGATTGTGTCCTTTGCTGTGCAGAAGCTTTTTTGTTTGATCTAGTCCTAATATTTATCTTTTATTTTGAGGACATAGCAAAAATAAATATTGCTATGACCAGTGTCTAGAAGCTTTATCCCTATGCTTTCTTGTAGGAATTTTACGGTTTCAGGCCTTACATTTAAAATTTTAATCAATTCTGAGTTGATTTTTGTGTATGGTGTAAGATAATTTTATTCTTTTCCTTGTAGATACCAGTTTTTTCTACATCATTTATTGAAGAGACTATCATTTCCCCATCATGCCTTCTTGTTGTCCTTTGTGAAAAACTGGTTAACCATGAGTGTGGATTTAATTCTGTGCTTTCTATTCTGTTCCATTGGTCTTTGTGCCCATTTTTATGACACTGCTATACTGTTTTCACTACTATAACTTTGCAAAATTATTTAAAATCAGGAAATGTGATGTTTCGAGCTTTGTTATTTTTACTCAATATTGTTTTGGCTATTTGAGGTCTTTGGTCATTCTGTATGAATTGAGAGTTGTTTCTCTATTTCTGTAAAAGATATTGAGTCTGTAAATTGAAAATTTGATACACATCACACTGAAATGGTAGGTCACCTTGGGTAGATTTTGGAGATTGTTAACAATATTCATTCTTCCAACCTATGAGCATGAAATAGCCATTTATTTGTGTCTATTTTTATCAATGTTTTATAGATTTTTAACATATGGATTTTTTATTTCCTTGGTTAAATTTATTTCTAAGATTTTTAAACCTTTTGATTTATTGCACATATAATTTTTCTGTTAATTTTTTTGATATTTTGTTGGTAGTGTATTGAAATACAATTGATTTTTGTAATATTGGCTTTGTATCCTGTAACCACAGAATTCATTTATTAGTTCTAACAGCTTTTTAATTTTAGTGAAGTCTTACAATATTTTGTATATAAAGTTGTGTCAACTGCAAATAGAAACATATAGTATATACTCCTTTTAATGTGGGGTTGAAGTTAGACTGCTAGTATTGATTGAGGATTTTTGCATCAGTGTTCATTAGGATATTTGACTCTCCTTTTCTTTTCTTTAGTCTATATGTCTGGCTTTGGTATCAGGGTAAGGCTGGTATAATAAAAAGAGTTAGGCATCTTCAGCATTTTAGAAACATTTGAGAGTGATTGGCATTTAATTCTTCTTTAAATGTTTCGTAGAAGTGGCCATAAAATGTATTTGGCTCTAGATTTTTCTTTGTTTGAAGATGTTTGGTTTTTTTAAAAATATTTATTTATTTTTTTTGAGTTGGAGTCTCACTCTGTTGCCCAGACTGGAGTGCAGTGGCCGCTTCCGGCCACCACAGCCTCGACCTGCTGGAGTCCGGCGATCTTTCCGCCTCAGCCTTCCAAGTAGCTGGAACTACAGGCGTGCGCTACCACGCCCAGCTAATTTTTTGATTTATTGTAGAAATGAGGTCTCGCCAAGTGGCCCAGGAGGGTCTCGAACCCGCGGGCTCAGGCAGTCCACTCACCTCAGCCTCCCAAAGCGCGGGATTACAGGCTGAGCCACCGAGCCCGGCGATGTTTGATTATTGATTCAATCTCTTTACTTATTAGTCTAGTCACATTTTCTATTTCTTCATGATTCAGTCTTGGTAGGTTTTATGTTTCTAGAAATTCATCAATTTCTTCTAGGTTATCCAATTTGTTGGCACATATTTCTATGATGTCGATCTTAATATCTTCTTTTCATTTATAATTTTATTTATTTGATTTCTTTCTTTTGTTTTCAAAGTCTAGCTAAAAGTTTGTCAATTTTGTTTATCTTTTCTAAAAACTAAATCTTACTTTCTTTGACATTTTCTTTTGCTTTTCTAGTCTGCATTTCATTTATTTTCTGCTTTGATTTTTGCTTCCTTCTGCTAACTTTAGGTTTAGTTTATTTTTGTTTTAGTTTATTTATTTGAGATTTTTATTTTTTCTTAAGGCAGAAGTTTATCACTATAAACTTTCCTTATAGAACTGCTTTTGCTGCATCCTATAAGTTTCAATATGCTGTGTTTACTTTTGTTTGTCTCAAGATTTTTTTGATTTCTTGTTTTATTTCGCCTTTGACCCATCTGTTGCTTAGAAATTTTTTGCTTAATTTCCACATTTGTGATTTTTTTTCAAATTTCCTTCTTTGATTAATTTCTAGTTTCATACCGATGTGGTCAGAAAAGATACTTGATATAATTTTAGTCTTCTTAAATATGTTAAGACTTGTTTTGTGGCCTAATATATGATCTATTCTAGAAAATGTTTCATGTGTGCTTGAAAAGAATGAATATTCTGAAACTGTTGGATCTAATTTTCTGTGTAGATATGTCAGCCTCATTTCATTTAAAGTGTAGTTTAAGTTTAATGTTTCCCTGTTGATTTTCTGTCTGGATCTATCAATTGTTGAAAGTAAGGCATTGAAGTTCCACATACTATTATTGTATTGCTATTTCCCTCTTCAGATATATCTGTGTTCTGATGTTTGTTGGACATATATTTACAATGTTATACCTCTTGGTGAGTTTATCCCTTTATCATTATATGACTTTCTTTGTCTCTTCTGACAGTTTTTGACTTCAAGTCTAATTTGTCTAATATAAGTATAGCCAACACTACATTCTTTCGGTTACCATTTGTATTTACTATATTTTTTCATCTTTTTATTTTCAGCCTATGAGTGACCTTAAAATGAAAATGAAACTCTTGTAGGCAGTATACAAGGCCTGACGTTAAGTTTGTGAACTCATCCTAGAAAGAGTGCTACATAACTCAATGCTGAATATCACTGTGGTCACCTTTGAAGTATGCCAACATCTTAGTCTGCCTGTCAGAGCAATTTTGAAACTCTTTTTCTGAAATGGTCATCAGAGCTGTCATCGTATTACCCTTGATGCCCTGAATGTCTTAAAAATGTCTTCCTTTCAAAATTTCTTTTCTTTGAGTAAAGGAAAAAGTCATTGGAGCCCAGATCAGGTGAGTTGAGAGGGTGTTCCAATACAGTTATTTGTTTAGGCTAAAAACTCCCTCACAGACAGTGTGTGTGAGCTGGTGTATTGATATGATAAAAGAGCTCCTTCAGGACCATTTTTGCACACACTTTTCTCATGCCAAGATTTTCAGTTTAGATTTTCCTAATTGTTTCTCTCTATTGCTTGTTTGGTCTGCTATGTTTCTCACAGTAAGCTGATGATTTTGATGCACAATTCAATAATTTTTGCAATGTTTTAATCAGTTCTGCTTGTTACTGGTCATCCTGACCTCTCTTCATCAGTGTCACTTTCTCTCCCCTCAGAAAAAACATTTAATCCATTTGTACACTACTGTTTACTTCATAGCATTAGCCCCATAAATTTGGAATAACTTGTCCCTGATTTCACTTCCACTCTTGCCAAGTTTAACAAAACATGATGTTTGTTACTCTAATTCAAGCTCCAACATTCTTGCGACAGCATGCAAAAACACGCAACAACAATAAGTGCCACTCAGCAAGACACCACCAAACATCAGAATGAACACAGCTATGAGACACTTACATAGCATGGTTATGAAATCTTACCAAGTTGTTTGTACAGTGCTGCCAACATAAGCGCATGGTGGCAAGTTTGCAAACTTAATTGTGAGATCCCATATACCGTGATCTTTTAAAAAAATCTATTTAGACACTGTATTTCTTTTCATTGGTAAATTTAATCATCTGCATTTAAAGTTTATCATAAATCTATTTAGACACTGCATTTCTTTTCATTGGTAAATTTAATCATCTGCATTTAAAGTTTATTTTTATTATTATTATTATTTTGGAGTCAGAGTCTCACTCTGTTGCTTAGGCTGGAGTGCAATGGCACGTTCATGGCCACTGCAGCCTCTACCTGCTGGGTTCAGGCAATCCTTCTGCCTCAGCCTTCCACGCAGATGGGATCACAGGTATATGCCACCATGCCCAGCTAATTTTTTTTAAATTGTAGTGATGAGGTTTCATCAAGTTGCCCAGGGTGGTCTCAAATCCCTGGTCTCAGGCAATCCTCTTGCCTCTGCCTCCCAAAGTACTGGGATTATAGATGTGAGTCACCATGCCTGTCCTAAAGTTAATTATTGATAGGAGAAACTTACCATGACCATTTTGTTAAATTTTTTTTGACTGTTGTACAGTTCCTTTGTTCTTTTCTTCTTCTCTTGCTGTCTATCTTTGTGATTTGATGATTTTTTTTTTGTAGTGATATGCTTTGATTTTTGTTTCTCTACTACAGGTGTATCTAACACAGGTTTTTTCTTTCTTTGTAATTACCATAAGGTGTATATAAACCATATTATAATTATGATAATCTGTTTTAAGCTGATATCAACTTAATTTTGATCACATACAAAAACTCTACACTTTTATTCCCATCTTTATGCTTTATATTATTGATGTCACAGCTTAAATTTTTTAATATTGCATATTCATTAACAACTTATTGTACCTATAATTATTTTAAATATGTTTGTCCTTTAGTTTTTATACTACACTTTATAATTACTTACATACCACCATTACATAATATAACATGTATATTTAACATGTATATTTAGCTTTACTAGTGATTTTCATACCTTCATTTACTTTCAGGTTGTAAGCATGTTTTTGTTTCAACTTGAAGGACTTCCTTTAGCATTCCTGTAAGGCAGATCTAGTGGTGATGAGTTTCCTCTGCTTTTGCTTGTCTGGGAAAGTCTTATCTCTCTTTGATTACTGAAGGACATGTTTGCTAAATTATTATTCTTGGTTAGCAGTTCTTTTTATCCCCCCAGCACTTTGGTTCTGTAAGGTTTCTGTTGAGAAAACCGATGATAGCCTTATGAGAAATCCCTTGTGTGTTGTGTGTGGTAAGTCACTTTTTTCTTGCTGTTTTCAAAAATGTCTCCTCATCTTTGACCTTTGATAATTTTATTATTATATGTCTCTCTGAAAACCTCTTTATGCTCAACCTATTTGGAGTTCTTTAGGTTTTTGAGCTCTATGTGTTCATTTCCTGCTTCAGATTTGTGAGCTTTTTGTTTTATTTCTTTAATTACGATTTTTGCCTTTTTTCCTTTATCTGCTCCTTCTAGAACTCCACAATGCATACCTATATTGGTTTGCTTGATGATGTCTAATAAGTCTCATATACTTTCTTCTTGCTTTTCCTTTTGTTTCTCTGATTTACCTTTGAATTTCCTTATTCTTTCTTCTGCTTAACTGAGTTGGCTATTGATGCTCTCAATCATATTTTTCAGTTCAGACATTGTATTCTTCAACTCCAGAATTTTGGTTATATTATTGTTTTTAATAGTTTCTTTCTCTTTGTTAAACTTGTCAATTTTGTTCATGTATTGTTTCTCTGACATTGTTTAGTCATGTATGTGTGTTCTCTGTATTTCACTGAGCTTCTTTAAGACAATTATTTTGGATGCTTTATCAGGTAACCCACAGTCTTCATTTCTTTGGAGTCAGCCACTGGAGTTTCACTTTGTTCCTTTGCTGGTGTCGTATTTCCTTGATTCTCTGTGTTTTTTGAAGTCTTGCCTTGCTATCTTCACATTTGAAGAAGCAGTCACCTTCTCCTGTCTTTACTGACTGACTTTGAGAGGGAAAGATCTTTCTCAGTAAGGCTGGCCTGAGATTTTGGTGGTCTCTTGGACCTCTTTTATTGATATGCTAGCTCTTAGGGAAGGAATATATGCCCTTTTGTGGGGGGAAGTCTTAGGATTGTATGCCTTATCTTGATCCTGCAAAGCCAAGCCTGGTGCTGAGAGCCTCTCATTTCCCCTAGGGCATTGCCCTGAGATACTCCCTATGTCAGTGCCTTGAGGTTGTATGCCTTTTCCCAAACCAGCGAAGTCAAGTTGGTAGTTAAGAGCTGCACCTCCTGTTGATATCTGTGTGCTATCTGTGGGAATTTGAGTGGGTTGTATATGGGGATGCACATATTGTCATCCCTGGGTGCTGAGGGGTATGCATCAGCTGGGGGGGAGATATGCAGGTGAATTTTCCTGCAGGGCTCATGGGCAGGCTTCTACTGTACAATACTGACAAACTGAGAGATAAAAACATAAATAATGTAATAAAGAGTATTATTAAACATAGTTTTGACCTTGTTTGGGGCCCTCAGCCGTACTTGGAGAATTGCTGCCTCAGAAAAAATCATTTTTGACAATTTTTGGGTTTGCGTTTTCTGATTTTGATTGGTTTTTCATCATAGTGTTAAATAATATGCCTCCAATTCTAGTTGTTTACCTTCTAGTTAAATTTGTATCTAATCATATTCTATTTTTCATTCATTTCCTGTTTCCTAATTTTTATTTTAATACTTTTATTATGTTTATAACATTATATAATAACCTTATGTTGTCTTCTGATATGTTAGAACCTTCTTTTTCTTTCCATCTATATATAATGAAGACTTTATTAGACTTAAGTATGCTTCACGTTCTTCTCCATTTCTCTTTCTCCTCTTCTATTTCAAAATCTTCCAACCATACCATTACTTGACAAGGTCATGTTTTGCAACATTTACATTTTTTTCCAATTACTATTATTAGGGCTTCTATGCTTTGCCTGTAAATTGAACTTAAAATGGAAAATAAGAAGCACTTAAATTGTGGTGAATATGTAAATATTTCTATGTGTGAAACTCAGAAAAATAGAATCTTACATTTCTAGATCTGAACTGTTTGGAGTGTGAAAGTCAAATACATTCTCTTTTCTCAGATACTTATTGCTCAAAATAATGGCATTTTAATATGTTTCTAACTTGGATCATACTTTCCTTGTATTGTGTTTTGTTATTTCTAGAGTTTGTAATTGCCTTTTGTGTATATGTTTGTGTGTGTGCATGTTTGTGTGTTGCTTGCAGAGGAGCTTGTGCCTTAAAAAAAAAAAGCAAAACTATATACCTAAGTTAATTCAGTTTCTTTTTTTTTTTGAGTTGGAGTGCCACTCTGTCACTCAGGCTGGAGTGCAGTGGCATGCTCACAGCACCACAGCCTCGACCTGCTGGGCTCAGGTGATCATTCCGCCTCAGCCTTCCAAGTAGCTGGAACTATAGGTGTGCACTACCACACCCAACGTATTTTTATTTATTTATTGTAGAGATGTGGTCTTGCCAAGTTGCCCAGCTGGTTTCGAACCCCTGGGCTTAGTCAATCCTCTCACCTCGGCCTCCCAAAGTGCTGGGATTACAGACTTAAGCCACTGTGCCTAGCAATTCAGTTTCTAATTATGCTATTTGTTGGATGCACTAATAAGTGTTGTAGACCTGCTGCAGAAGCATCATTCTGGGTTCACTTGGCTCTTATGTCTTTTTTGATTTCCTTTTTAGTTTAACTGTAGTGCATCTTCAAATATATATATTCTATATATATATATATATACACACACACACACACATATATATATTTTTATAAAGAGGGAGATAAACTTTCTGATTATCTGTATATACAAAAATGTCTTGATAACTTCTTCACACTTTGATAAAAAATTTAACTATATACAGAATTCTAGATTGAAAATAATTTTCTGCTGTGTCTGTGAAGGCATTATTTCAGTCATATCTAATGTTTAGTGTGGCTAATAAAAATATGATAATAGTCTGAGTTTTGCTTCCTTGTAGATAAATTCTTTGTTCCTGTGGATACTGTTTGGTCATTTTTTATTTGCTATTTTAAAGTTTTGTGAGTATGAGCCCAGTTGTGGGTATTATTTTATTTATACTGTTCTGCAAACAGTGACACTTTTCAGTTTGAAAACCTGTTTTTTTTTTTTTTACAAAGTTTCTTTTATTAGTTTTTTTATTATTTTATTCTATTTTAACTTGTTTCTGGAACTCTTACTAAATGGATATTGCATGGCCTTTAGTTTTTATTTTTCTTTCATATTTTAAAAATAATTATCTTTACTGGGAGATGGCCTTAATTTTTTATTGTACTGGGAGGTGACCTTAACTTTTCTGACTTTCTATGAAAGCTTTTTTTTTGGCTGTCACATTATTATTGTCCAATAATCCTTTTTTTTTCTTTTTCAGTTTTCCTTTCTGAGATTTTTCTTTATTTAAAATCTACTTCTATATCTTTAGTACTACTAATTTAAAGTTCCCTTGATGAATTATTTTTGTTTTCTCTGGGGACAGTACTATTTGATAATCTTTGTATCTTTGTCCTGCTCTTTGGTGTTGAAGATTTTTTTCAAATGTTTGACAATCTTAGTTTTTCTGTTCAAATTTGTAAATGAAAAATTAGGTAGATTGATACAGATAAATACTTTGTTGTTTACTTGACCTTACCAGCCTGTATCCTGAATGAGAGCATTGACTGAGCTCTGTGTAAGGTGTACAATTTGTTGACTGGTAGACTTTTCTGCAGGTTTTGGGTGAGAGGACAGCATCTTCCACTCCCACCCCTCGAGATTTGTCAAGACAATTATAGTTCTATTATGTAGCTCTAGTCCCCTAGTTGGAAGCCATATTTCTTTTAAGGTAGTGAGTTAGTCTGTTTTGGGCTGCCTTAACAAAATACCTGAGACTTGGTCATTTATAATAAAGATACTTATTTGCTCACAGTCTGGAGTCTGAGAAGTCCAACATCAAGGCACTGGGAACGAAGCCTTTGCCTTCACATGGCAGAAGGTAGAAAGGCAAAAACACAAAAAGGGATCAAACTTACCTTTTTATAATGGCAGTAATTCCTCCATTGAGGGAGAAGCCCTCATAGCCTGATTATTGCTCCAAGGTCCCACCTCCTAATACTGTTTTAAAATGGCAATTAAATTTCAACATGAATTTTGGAGGGGACAACCACTCAAACCATAGCAGATAGATAGATGAATTTCTTCATAACATAATGTTCTTCTTAACTTGGGTGCACATGGAGTGGGGTTTGTAGGTCAGGCAATGCAGGGCTGCAAACAGTTCTCCAGAAAATCACTTTGTTTTCTCTCCTTTCTTCTTACTCACATTTCCTGCTTATTCTTATTCCTATTCTCTCTTTATCTAGTGCCTGGGTTGAGATAGGGCTGGGAAGAGAGTGTGGTAATGAGGAATTGTTTTCACTTCCACTGATGTCTTCTCTTATGAATCCCAGGATTGTAGTGACAAATGATCTTGAGTGGGCTTTTGCTCCAGTTAAACAAGGAATTCATTCAATTACCCTTTATCCTGGTTCAAATAACAGGTTTGGTCAATTCTTGTATTCTACTTATACCCTTAGAAGGCAGCATTTGAATTTCATGACACTAATGGGTATGTAGACAAACTTGCTAAATTGTTCAACTGACAAATTAATTGGTGAAACATCCTGCTGAAGAATTCTGAAGTGGCTTGTTCCTTATGTTTCAAATATTATCTTAGGAAACCTGACACACAAACCTGTAACTTTGGCTCAAGTTGAGAGAAGTGTGAAGTTACCTAGAGGCACATGAAATTTCCAAATGCAACCCTTTGAAATATAAACTGTGCTTCTGGATAGAGGGAAAGAATACTGCATATTAATTAAAATGAAACAATTTGATTCAATGAATGCACATGCTTACATTTTTATAGGAGCTTTCTAAAATGACCCTCTCAATGAAGTTCATAAGTCTTTATGGAAGAAAAAGAATGTTTGCCAAGTGATATTTTTAGGAAGCTTTAACGAGTGCCAACATGCCTGCAGGACACTGAAGAAAGCAAAACAAATGTTGCATTTCATTGATGTCAGCAATAGCTTGTAAACCTCAGACGTGACTTCACACCCAGAAATTGCTCCACTGCCCAGAATGAAAAAACATTTTCAGGGGAACTCCTGGCATCGCTTTTAAGAGTACTTCGTGCATTGCCACACTGTGAGGCTTCGTGTGAAGGGTGGTGAAGCAGCAGTTGGTGCATGCATAAGCCTCTTGCCTCTGGAGGTCTGAATTCATAACTCAGATTTACATTGGCCACAAAAAAACAGTTTATTTCGTTCATTCTTGTTCCCACTTAGCCTCATTAGAAAACCACCACACCATTGAACTTGGTTTGCTCAACTGGCAGTGTCTGTGAGGAGAAGGCCAGGGGTTGGGTAAACAAGGCCCGGTTGAGGTGTGTTGGCTCTGCTGAGTGGAATTCTGCCCACCACCTGCCTGGACTTGAGTTTTCTTCAGGCCAAGTGCTATTAATCTGTCTCTGTCTTGAACACTAAATCCATGTCAAACCTTTTCTGTTTTAATTTAGGACTAATTCATGAGGTATTTGTTCTTCTGAAGTTGGAATCTATAAAGACTTAAAACATGAGACTAGTTGGTAAGTACAACTGTTGGGATGAGGTCTTATTTTTTAAAAAGTTTTATTTTCATCGCACCAACATATTCACAGACTCCCGGACCTTTAGTGTATTACTGTCACTTTTTTGTAAGTTGGAAGAGAGGTGTGAGCGTTTAAGGTTTCCACCCGAGACTTTAAAAATAATAGTAAAAGTGGAAGGCTTGAGAAATATTGACAAGTTTTGCTCTTTCTACATCATTAATTCTAAGGAACTTCTTGATCCAATAACTATATGAATCCAGTAAGATTTGAGATAGGAAGTTCCCACATGGTCATTCCTGCTGTTCCACACCAGAGTCCCTACTCAAGCCCAAGCAAGATCTCCTCTCTTTTGACTGCTATGAATCACGCCATCCTCTCCTGCCTCTGCCCAATGTTACTGCTGCTGTTGAACATAGCACACTGACCCTTTTGGTTTTAAAAGTGTCTCCAAACTAGCCTTAAAACTCTTTAAAGGAATTTAAAATCTTCCTCTGAAAACGGTGTAATTAAATACACATTGTCATGAACTCAGAGCAAAGAACCAGTAGGGAAGAATTCTTTTTAAATTGGGGAGAAAAAATATTCAAAAAATATTTTCAGTATTTTAAAGTAATAGAACTTGATTTTCCCTTGGCAGACACGTTTTTAGGTGAAGTGTAAGTGGTCTGTTGTTCACTTGATGACTGCTCCAATTCTGCCATCTGAGGAGGGAGAGCAGAAACATTTAAGAAGCAGAGACTGCAGAAGAAATATCCCACACTTGTTCTAATTTAGAGGATACAGGATCTCAGAGGCTACATTCTGTCATCACTAAACACGATTTCCACTTCCAAGGAGCTTACATTCTAGTAGAAGAGACAGACTGTGTGCTTATGATGAGAACTGTGAAGGGTTTGAGTTTTACTCTACTTGCAAAGCTGTCCTTCCACAGTTCCAGGAATGCTGCTACAAGAAATGAGATTCTTGGATGATGATGACAGAGACGAAGGACAGTTTATTACTCACAACAATAGCAATTGCCAGAGAGCCAGTTTTTATATACAGGTTCTCTGAACCCTGCTTCCCCCAGGGTGAATGTGAAGAAGGCCACAGGTCACTTGCATATACAGGAAAGGAACCCGAAGCTTAGGAGCCTGAATTTTCAATAATGAGCAGTAAGTGTGCCTGCTCTTTGTTTTGGAGAGAGACATTCTCTTTATTATGCTGGACAGTGAGCATGCCTGTCCTTTCCCCCAGGGGAAGGTACTTTGTCTGTGTTCCAATGCTGTTCACTATACACACCTTGAAAAGGTAGTTTGGAATAAATAGCAGAAACAGACCCATGGAAAATTGTACTCCTGCAGTTCAAAGCAATGGTATGATTTTTCAGAGTAGAGACAGCTCTGCCTATGGGTGAGCAGTAATTTTTTCACATGCTGCCTTCTGGGGATTATGAATATGACCACAGTACTGAAAGGAACATGTCTTCAGGTGGGACAGAGGAGGAGCTGGACTGAGCCAAGGAACTCTGCAGTGTGACTATTCAGTTGGCAGCTCCCAGGAAACGTCACAGTCCTGTGACAGAATGAAACAATAACTATGCACCTCATGAACAGAAGTGTTGGGCTGCAGGTGTCAGTCAGTCCAGCCACAAGGGTGACCAGGCAGCCACCCAGGAGGGGATTGTGAGACTTGGAGGAGAGATGAGAGCCAGTCATAGAATAATTGCGCTAAAGACAAAACAAAACAAAATAAAAATACCTTAATGTTTTTGAAGTGAGTTAGCCTAAATCAGTGTCTCATGTTGGCCAGGATTGCTTTTATTTAAGCCTGATATACAGGAATTTAGAAACAGCCATATGGATAGCTTGAAGGTTGGTAAAAAACAAAATGTGTTTCTAAGTTGTCTGCCAAGTTTCAGCCTTAGTTAATTTTTATGGATGAGTTTTAAACGGCTAAAAAACAAATGTATAATAGAAGTGCTGATGCAGACACAGACTTAACTGTAAAAAGATGCGGTGGAAACTAAGATAGATTTCATGGAATTTTGCAGGAATAACTTGATAAAGGTGCATTTGGTATAATCATAAATTTGGTGTAATCATAAATTTGAAACATAACAAAACGAAGTAAAAATTTAAAAAACTCAAGTGGTGGGAAGGATGTATAAAATGAATTAAAGTGTCTTTTAATCAGAAACCCAGGACATAGTATACAAAGGGGGACTCCCCAAAACCTGGAATTTATTTACAAAAAATTGTGTATCTATTTTATGTTTAAACTTCAGTCACCTTCTAAGTTCTCTCTGTGTAATGCAATACACCTTGAGATGCTTTTTCCACTGCTCAAAACAATTTTTGTACTCATCAATGTTGATGGCTTTCAGGGTTTCTGTCATTTTTTTCTTTCACTGCTTCCACATCTGCAAAATGTTTCCCTTTAAGGACTTTTTTCATCTGGGGAAACAGAAAAAAGTCTCCTGGTGAGAGATTGGGTGAATAAGGGAGGGTGGGGCATGGGGATCATGACATTTTTGGTCAAAAACTGAACACTCAAGTGCAGTGTGCACAGTTCACACATTATGAAATGGGCAAACACATTGAAAGACTCTCTAAAAAAAAATTCACTGAAACCAAGCACAGCCTCTTACATCAAAACTAGGTGGTACACTGATGATTATGGGTTTCTAGAACACTTACCTCGTGAGGGAAGCCTGTGCTACAAGAGGTCCACCCTCCACAAGACAATTCTGTTTTTTAGAGAGTTTCCTGAATGCTTATATAGATCTGTCTGGAGCAACAAATTGACTTGATGCAAATTTTCTTTGAATTCTTGAACACATGGTCTGAATTCTTTCTCACAAATAGTGTTAGCAAAAATAGTAGCTGTATAACTTACTTTCTAGTCTCCTTAGCATAGAAGCTACTGTGAATTTTATTAGTCTTAAGTAATTTTTTAAGCACTCTCTTCTACATACCCTGTCCCAAAATTTGCCATATGTAAGCTGAAAAAAATGTATTTGTTTTTAAAATTTTAAAATAAAACTTTTGAAGTACTTTTGCATACATTGTTGTGTTTGACCTCACCTGGTCCTAACAATTGCACTTTGCATAGAGAACTTATTATTTCCTTGTTATAGATGGAGAAACTGAGACAGATAGAACTTCAGTGATTGCTTAGAGCCATAAAGTGAGGGACAGTACAAAACAATGGATTGTCAAAAATATACTATGATCTGGTTCCTTCTGAAACAATATTGTTATGTAAACAGCATGTTTACTGGTTGGATGGCATCTTCTGGTACAAATTATCCTTACAATGGAGCTGTGTTCACCTAATGTAGCTATTTTCATTTAAAAATAATAAAAATATGTTAATAAACAAATCACACACACACACACACACACACACACACACACACACACACGTCAACACAGTGTTTTCTGTGGTCCAGCTTTGTAAAAGGAGAAATTAAGTTCTGCCAATGCCTCAAAAAGGAGAAAAGAAGGAAACAAAGAAAAAGAGAATGATACCAGGCAATGCCTGAGATTCTTTTGTGGATCTTAATTTCTAGCTTATGAGAATGTCAGACATAGAGACAAAACTGCTAACTGCTAGAGGATTTGAGATTCAGACAGCGACTTTCCATTTAAAGGGACTTCACATATACTTTTTTGAAAAATTAGGAAAACAACTTTAAAAATTCATTTATCCAATAAAAATATAGTTTTAGAGAGCAAATGTTTTGTTAAGGAAATGAATTTTAATAACTTGGGATACTTTAAATGTATTAACAATTAATTATATCCTCTACCACTTTGAATTGTTTCCCTTTTTGGTTTAAAATGCAAACAATTTTTAGGACTAATATGTAGTAAAGATAATAGTAGTTGGCATTTTCATAGTGAAGTAAGTTTCATCATCAAATAGATATTGAGTTCAGCAGTAACTTAGCAAATAAAATTAGAAATCTGTGCCTATATGAACATAAGCATGGGTTTTTAAACCTTTATGTAAAGACTTGAGATGAAAAGGGATACACTATAACAGGTATAACTCTTCTTATACACAAAGAACAATAACAGTCTTAAAACAAAATAATAGGAGATTGTAGAGACCCGTTCACAGTCTATGTTCTGTTTCTGATAATAATACTGAAGGATATACCAGTCCAATTTGTTGTTTTCTGCAATGGCCATGGTAAACTTGTAAACAAAAGTTTCCCTCACCCCTAACTTCTCCCTCCACATACAGACATACAGAAATGTGAAAGTGATAATTTGTTTCCTCCTGAAGACTTGTTCTTGGAAAAGTTGGAAGTAGGTTGAAATTTAATAAGGTTTATAAGATTTTCCAAAGTTCAAAAACACTATTATGGCTATTTGTGTGGTTCTTTGTTCCAAGATACATATCTTGCCACGTACACTAGAGCTTAAAATTTCACCAATGAATTTGTTGCTTTGAGTTTTACGTGCCTTTGGGTGATTAAGAATTTGTCAGGAGGGAGAATACCCAGTATAGGGTCTGACACACTGTGAATGCCTAATATATGTTTTTGAACAGAAGCTTTTTTATCTTCTTATGGGAATTAGTTGACAAACAAGCGAGGTTAAGTTAGAATTTCAATTAAGACAAAGACAGCAGAAAGAGAGTACCAAAGAGGCCAAGAGTAAGAATATGGCAATTGAAAGGGAGTACAAAACAAACTTTTTTTTTCTAGTTTATTGATTTGTTGAAGCTTTGTCTTTCCTATAAGTAATATGTTAGACATTTATCTTTCTCTTACTCTTTTTCCTTTATTGTCTTATCCCTTTCAGATCCCTCTTCCTTTCTCTCATTCTTTTCTTTTTCATCTCTCTAGTCTCAAAATGGATTTAAGGGTATACTAGAAGTCAGCATTATAATCATAGGTGTCATGAAGAATATGTAATTTGTACACATGAAAAATTAGAATTATTTTAATCAGCTTGTATCAAGTCAAGAATTTTTCTTATGCCTATTTCTATATTTTTCAATGTATTTACTGCATTTTAGGATATTTGGGACTACTAAAAGCATTTGAAAAAATTTGAAAACATTTTACTCTGAATTCACAGAGGAGCAACAAGCTTGCCTTATCATCATTTGTTTTCTAATCCTAGTAGTTAGCATTAAATAATTTTTTAATTGAAAGCCAAAGGGTGGTGAGATTACTACTTAATATATGAAATAAAAAAACAAAGTTGAATTTATTGCTTATAGTATGGGAGAACTATGTCAATCAGGCACAGTCTTCTTTAGAAGAGTAGACTTTTGATCTACAGGGATTTTGGACAGCATGAGACTCAAGGATTAGCATATTCTAAAAACATAAATAGCAATCTAGGCAGGTATGATTACTTAGTTTAAACTGTTATTGATTGGTTGGCATTCATGTTTTTTAGAGTGAGTCCATTCATCATTGACTAAAGTGAGAAACATTTATTGATTGGCTTTCAAAAACATGTTAATTGAGGCAAAATTGTCATTAATCAATTGGATAGATTTAAAAGAACTTCTGAGGGCTCCTTGTTATCATGGTTAAAGAACAATCACCTTTTTTCCAAAGACTGCGGAACATCTGTATTCTCACTCTCTCATTTTGGTTCTTATTAGATAGAGTTGTGGGAAGATTGCCAAGATTGTCACTACTGTTGTTTATTCCTA
Source organism: Tarsius wallacei (assembly GCA_963574415.1). Lineage (NCBI taxonomy): Eukaryota > Metazoa > Chordata > Mammalia > Primates > Tarsiidae > Tarsius > Tarsius wallacei. The sequence continues at coordinate 6,101 of CAUYQG010057314.1, read as the reverse complement.
TGAAGATGAAGTTTCATCTTTTACCAGCAAGATTTCATCTTTTTTTTTTTAATAACATTTGTTGGATCACCTGTTTGGACAACAGCTTATGTAGAAGCATTCAAGACAATGAACAAAAAATATTGAATAACTATGACATTGAGTAACTGTGACAAATATAGTTAGAAGAATTATAAGTAGGGTCTAGAAGATACTGTAGAATCATGACATAAGATTTCCCAAGTCTGATCAAGCAGATAATAATTCCTCAAGTCTATTTTAGAATGCCAGGCTGCCTTTTCTTTTAGCTTAGATTATTCCATCTCACCAGTAGTGTTAATCCAGGTATATTATGACGTGGAAACAGCGGTGTACAATCCCATCAGTAAGCCAAAATAAGTAGATAAAATCCAAGGCTACCCTACTGGGTTGATAACTTAAACTGGTTTATTGTGTCCTTATTCTCTCAGCTGATTTCTTACTATGCCAGCAAAGAAAAACATATTTTTGATGACTGTACTATATTGTTTATAAAAATGATTATGTATTTTTTTGAATTATGGAAGAACTTCTCAACCTAACTGAGAAACACAAAGTTATTTTCTTATATGATATCCTATACAAAAATAAATACCAAATATGTTAAAGTTCTAGCTGTTTAAAAAAGTAAAAAAGAAAAGAAAAATTATGACTGAGTTTGTTATCTTCGGGAGAGTTATCATTGATTTTTGCAGTTATTATTTGCTATAATTTATTAAAATATAACAGACACCTTTCTGAATTTCTTATTTAAGAGCAAAGAAAGAGGAAGATATAATGTTAGATATGATAAAGCAAATTAATTATAGTTGTCATTGAGATTAATAGAATTTTTAAAAATTATTTTTATCAGGCAAAATATAAATGCTCAATTTTTCTACAGAAAAGATAGAAAACTTAAACACACCAATTGCTGTAAAAGAAATTAGAAATATTTTTACATATAGTTGTTACAGAACTCTGAGAAATTTTAACATATCAGATTCAGATGGTTTTACATCTGTGTCCTAAATAATATTCAAAAGAGATAATTCATGCATGATACAATTATTCAAGATCACAGAAAAAGCATACACACCATTTTGCTAAGTTAGCATAACCTTAATATGAAAACAATACTGAAAAATGCGAAAACCATAGACCTAGATCTTTATAAATAATTAAATTTAGAGTGTATTAAAGGAATAACAAAACAAAGTAAGTTTTATTCCAGGAATGCAAGGATAGCTTAATTAAAAGGGGACAGTAACATAATTCTTCTCATTTCCAAATTAAAGAAGAAAAAAAATATTCTATCAACAGAGTCTAAAAAAATTTAACTGCATTTCTAATAAAAATGTCAAGTGCAATGGGGACAGAAAAACTATGATAACACAAATTTTTGTATATTTTCAATCAGAATTTCCACACTTGTTTGTAAAAATGGACAAAACTGTTGTGAAGTACATTTGGAAGAATAAATGTTGCTGAATTGTCAACAATTTTTATAACAATATAACTGATGGGTTCCCTGTGTAACCAGATGTCGAAACTTGTTATAAAGATTACTATAGTCAAATCTGTGTGATTTTGGTACAGAAATAGATGAGTAGGTCATAGGATCAAATAGTAAGTTCATGTGTATAATGGAGCCTAATATTTTATGAAGATGCCACTTCAGTTCAGTAGAAAAATAATTATGTATTTTTTGGAATTATGGAAGAACTTCTCAATCTAACTGAGAAACACAAAGTTATTTTCTCATATGATATCTTCTACAAAAATAAATACCAAATACATTAAAGTTCTAGCTATTTAAAAAAGTAAAACAGAAAAGAAAAATTAAGAAAGAAAGAACTCTAGCGACTTTAAAGGAAGGGGTATATGGATGACTACAGAAAACAATTACCTTTTTCTATATGGTGAATTACATCATATAAAAGTCAAATGGGAGATTTAGAGAAAATATTTTTGATACTAATAACAGAGAAAGGGTTACTATTTCAAACATATAAAGCATTATTACATATTGATTAAAAAAGATAAACAGCCTAACTGTAAAAGAAGAATAAAATCAAGTGGCCAATACATATTTGGAAATATGATTAACTTTACTAGTAGTCAAAGGATGCTTACTGAAGCAATAATGAAATATAATTTTCCCTTCATACTATTGAAAAACATTAAAGAACTTGATAAAAATCAGTATTCACATATATGTGGAGTGAGCTCATTTAATACTTTAGGAAAGTTACTTGACAGCAAATTCTTCTTTTGGAACTATGTCCTAGAGCAATTTTTGCACAACTACATAAAGAAACATGTAGCAGTTGTTCATAGTGGAAAAAAATCTGAGTATTCATCTATTTAGAGAATGACTGGAAATATTTTTATACAATCACTTTGTGATTTGGAATATTATGCTGCCATCAAAGCTGAATAAGGGGCATGTGTGTGTGTATGTGTGTGTGTGTGTATTCCCATATAGGCATGTCCAAAATATGTTTTTCAGTGAAATGAAGTAAGTTACAAAGTAATATAATAAAAATGCATTCAGCCTTAATCTTCTAAAAAATCAAGTAAACAAAAATCAATATATGGGTGCGGTAAGTCCCCTACATACAAACCTTCAAGTTTTGAATTTTCAAAAATGTGAACATACATTCACACGTCCAGTCATGTAAGTTAGTTCATATGTCTGGAGTACACTGTCACGTGCTGTACTGTAAGATTAAAAATGCTTTCTTTATTTTTTGTGTTTTAACGTATTATTCACGTGAAAAGTATTATAAAACTTTTACAGTGCAGTACCAGCCAGTTGTATTTGTTGGGTACCTAAGCTAACTTTGTTGGACTTATGGACAAATTGGACTTACAAATGCAATCTCAGAATGCAACTTGTTTGCATGTATGGGACTTAATGTATATATGTTGCTATACACCTTAATGAATATAGACATAGGTGAGGAAGGGTAGATATTGAAAAAACATCATTGGTAATTTCTTGGGGTGGGATTAGTTTAGGGCTAGAGGAGATAGAAACATGGAAAAAATATGAATGTTCATGAATTTAGAGAATGATTGGAATCATTTTAGTATATTCACTTTGTGGAATATTATACAGTAAAATATTAAGGTGGAATATTAATCTCTCAGAATGAGATTGGATGGGGATTAGAAGAGATTGTTAATTTTTTTTTACCTTTTATTGTTTAACTTTTCACAATAAGCACAAAATACATCAAATAATTACAATAGTAAAAAGTAGTATTGATATTCATAAAGCAAATAGATCATGTAAAACATATTAAGATTTTAGAACTCTTAGAAAGTTAGGAACTCTAGCTAAGAGAATAAATGCTACAAATCCCACAAGAACACTAAAAGTGTTGCAAGAGCCAAGAGAAGGAAGACAGATAAATAGTCTATGAACTTTTGGAGTTCTTGGAAGCCATATATCTAAAATTATTACAACACTAGACAACTAGAGTTATTATTAATTGTTATATCATATACACACACGCATGTGTATATTATGGTCAATTTGAATTTAACAGTGAGCAAGCAACAGGCAGCAAGAACTATGGAGACTAACTCTTGGTGACTTACCTAATAATAGAGATCTGGAATTAGTCATGACTCTTGGGGTCAGAAATGTAACCTCTGGTCAATGAGCCTCTTTTTTTTCCTTGGCTGTCATCCAGCTTTCCTGTCCTTATACAGAAGTGGCATTAAGGTAATCTCTGAATCATCAGCACATGACCAAATTACATTTTAAGAAAGTTAACAAAAAAGAAACTGTGACTCAGGGGGTTCTAACTTGCCAAAGTTCAGGTGAGTCAGTGATGATGTTAAGATGGGCCCCAATCATTTAATAAAGAATGTTTCCTCTCCTTCTTCTACATTTTAGATACCAAGATTAGCTCTTGTAAGATTATACCTTTTCCCCCAACAACTCCTAAGTAATGCTGTTATAAAAGTAGAATGAACACATGTGATAAGACTATACTTGTTTAATTTTTAAAGTAGCTAAGGATTGTCTCATTATTCATAGTTTTGGTTTTCAGTTTGCTTTCAATAGGCAATGTATAAAAGGACTGGATTAGCAGAGATTTAAATCTCACAGATATCCTGTTCCTGTTTTTTCCTGCTTTGACATTTTGCAGGAGACAGAACCAGAGATAACAGAAATGCAGTATAAATAACAACATGGATGCTTATCTGGACTCTATAAACATATATAGTTAATTCATTTAGATTCTGTATTTATGAGTTTAAAGTGAACAAAAAAATATTATGAAGTTTAGTCTCTTCAAAAAATCCTGATATACACTTAATGCCCCTTATATTTATGGAGTAATCATTGATTTTACAATAAAAGATCAGTTAGAGAAAGGAATGCTTAAATCAAAGGAGATAGCTCTAATAACAGAGTGCATTTTTAAAATCATATTTGACCCTCATACTTGTATCATACAGGCATATCAGGTTAGCCATAGAAAGTTGAAAATAAGAATACAGTTACCATTTGTATGTATTTTGAATCTGACCCTATGTTAAAAAAGATCTGGGAGTTTTGGAGGAATGGCTTTAGATTCAGTTCTATTGGTAGTAATTGGAAGTGGGTTTGTGTGAAAACATTCACTGATATTTGTGGTAATGGACCGGAGTCTAGGAATTGGCAGACTACAGTCTACCTATTTTTGTACAAACTGTGAGCTAAAAATGTATTTTTACATTTTTAAATAGTTGAAAAATATAACAAGAAGAATATTTTATGACACATGAAAATTATATGAAATTCAATTGTCAACATCTATAAACCACATGGACACATTCATTCATTTTTGTATTGTCTGTGGCCATTTTATTGCTCCAATAGCAAAGTTAAGAATATATGACAGAGACTCAAAATTAAAAATATTTACTATCTGAATTTCTACAGAGAAGGTCTGCTGACCCTAGATTAGAATAGCTCTTAGTGTAGCTACTGTAAGGACTTGTATATGCTATGTTTCTTTTGTGGTAGACTGAATGACATTAATTAATTTATTCATCCTTTTATTCATATATGCAGTAAAATCTTCCTTTAGTACTGACACTAAACTAGCATTAGAGATAGATCTATAAGAGAAGCTCTTTGTCCTAAAGGAGTTTACATGAAATGATTGCATGTCATTAAGACAGCCACGCTAAGAATTTTTTTTTTTTTTTACCAAAAAAGTGCTTTCTTGGACAAAGACACATAATATTTTAGATCCTACAAATTCTTTTCTAAGAAGAGCTCTATCACTGGTTTTGTGCAGGGATTGCAGATCACAAATTTTTCCCTTGACACCAGCATTCTTAACTTCCTTTTCTCTGCACATGTGGTTACATGGATTCCCTGCTCTCTTGAGACGAATACTGTGTTTTCCTATCATCACAGTCGTAGAGTTGATTAGCAGTCACCATCACTCAGCACTTTCTGTGTGACAAGTACTGTGCTAGGGGCTTTGCCTGAAATGAATGTAATTTTTATCCTCATACTCTGCAAAGCAGGCATCATTACCCCCATTTCTACGACTGAGGAAACCAAATTTCAAAAAGGGCAAGTATACTTCTGGAAAGAGGCAGAGACAGGGTCTCAAACATAAGGTTGCCTGTTTCCAAAGTCAATCTTTTAAAATTCCAATTTACACCATTGGTCTTATTTTTAAGAGTCAAATTTGTCCCCCTGCCTGTGGTTTTCTCTTTTGGTTACTCTTGAGATGTCAAATGTTAGCTAAGTCTCTTAGGCTGTGGCTATGTGACAAGGAATAAATATTTGTCAGGAAATACGCTGTTTCCATGCTTGTGGATGGCAGTGCCTTTTATACAAAAACTAGTTCTATTCTACCTGGCATTCCACTTTTGTTTCTACCTTTGTTTCTAAAACATTTGTATTTACCAGAATGAGAGGAATTTTCCAGGCTGTCAGTGACTCACTGTAGGTTATAGCAATAGGGTAGGCAGTGTGGAGTAGTGAAGAGTCCCAATTCAGTGGCAGAAGAAACAGGTTCACATTCTGAACCTACCACTTTCTTGATGTGAACCCTTGTCAATATCACTTTGCTTTCTGAGCC
>CAUYQG010057312.1:0-14751 GCA_963574415.1 Tarsius wallacei | reverse complement strand
GAACAATGCTGCGATAAACATACGTGTGCAGGTGTCTTTTTTATAGAGCGATTTGAGTTCTTCAGGGTATATTCCCAGTAGGGGGATTGCAGGGTCATATGGGAGGTTGATATTTAGGGCTTTTAGAAATCGCCATACTGTTTTATCTTTAGAAAGAGTGTTTTGTTTTGTTTTTGCCACAGGAGAGTGGGAAGGGAATCTGCCTTGCAGGCACATAGGACTTGAGGTGATTCTTCCTGATCTTGCTGAGTGATCAGGAAGTCATCAGTGAAGTTTACTCTGCAGGTGGACTTTCCCTGCCAGGGAGCTAGAGACCTGGTTCTACTCACAAAAGCTGTACTCATGGCTGCTGACCTAGTGCAGATTATCTCCCCCCACCCACCCCTCCCGCATTCTGCTTAAGGTCTGGTTGCATGTCACTGTGCCCTGACCAGGACTTCTTCCACGTGAGATGACAACTCATGCTTGGCTGAGTGAGGTGAAAAGACCCAAAGCATCTTAGGTACACTCACCCACTCTTAGTCACTGGGCAGGGTATCAGTTCCTGTGTAAGCCTGGCACATGACAGGGGGTGGAGTGCCTGGATTCTCACGTCTGCTCTCATTTTGTGGTCTCTATGTATTCAAAGAGACCTTTGCAGGGTGCAGTGTACTTCACTCATTCAAAAGTTATCAGAGGGTCTCCATCCATCAGTGGCTTGGTCCCTACTCTCTGCCTTGCTTGGTGAAAGTGGTGCCAGTCTGCTACTCCATGGTGGCTATCTTGCTACAATCCAGTGTCTCTTTCTTATAAGCACAACTGTGATTGCACTTAGGATCCAGTGAATAATCCAGGAGTACCTCCACAACTCAAGTTCCTACACTTAATTATTCCTTCAAATTCTCTTTTGCCATGTAAGATAATATTCACAAGTTCCAGAGATTAGGAAATGAATATCTTTGAGGTTTATTATTTAGCATATTAGAGTCCATTCTGATCTTCAAAGACTCATGCCCATTGCACATACTAATATTTTTACTCAAAACCAAATCTTCAAAACTCTCAACCTAACCCTCTCTTGCTCTAAGACTAGTCCAAAATGTCATCAAGCTATTACCAGCTCAAAAGTTCCAGTTTTCATAATGTAAATAATTTAAATAAGGTATAGATGAAATGCTATGTATGATTCATCCTGGAGCAAAATTACATTATATCTGTAGAACAGTAAAATTAGAAAATAAATTTTTTCTCCCAAAATACAATTGTACAGATATATGGTAATATTTATAAACATTTCAATTCCATAAGGGAGAAAATAAAAGGAAGAAAGGAATCACTGGTCCAAAAGCAATTTCTCTGTCAAACTGAGAAAACTTTATTAAGTTCCAATGCCTGTCAATAATCCACTGTAGCTTGAGGTTTCACCCACTTGAGGTTTCACCCATGGCTCCACCCCCTGGACCTTCATCTCTGCCGTCAGTAATCCATTCATATATATATATATATATATATATATATATATATATATATATGTTGTGTGTGTTTGTGTCTCTTAATTTGCTTTCTATTCTGTTAGATTATTTGTGCTTTGATCAACATTGCATTCTCTTAATTACTGTCACATCATGATAATTTTAGATGTTGGTATTTGATACTATATATCTTTCATATTTTTATCTTTCAATTGTCTTGCATATTCTTAGCACTTTCACTTCCATATAACATTTATAATCTTCTAGTCAGTTACTATAAAACCAAATCAAAATATTTTATTGGGATTGAGTTGAATCAATAAATTAATTTGGGAAGAATTACTATATTTTGTAACATTGAGGCTTTCAATTTTTGAACATGGCATACACCTCCATCTGTATTTTATTTAAATTACCTTAATATTAATTCCTACTTTTCAATGTACAGATATTACACATATATTTTTAGATTTACTCTTGGGTATTTGGTATTTTTTATTTGATTGCATAAATGGTATTGTTAAAATATTTTCTGTTTGTTTTGTCACTAGGACATGAAAATATATTTGATTTTCATATTTTATCTTTGTGTCTAACAATCTTACTAAATTCAGTTATTAATTTTAATAGTGTATTTGTAGATATTTTGGATCTTCTGTGTAAACAGTCATGATGCCTGTAAATAATAATAGCTATATTTCTTCCTTTTTCTTTTATTATTTCTTTAGTGCAATGTTGTATTAAAATTGTGGTAGTGACCATCTTTGTTTTGTTTCTGAGCTCAGAAAAATGTTTCCAACTTTTCACCATTGAGTAACACATTTGTTATAGATTTTATGCATAGTCTCTTTATTAGATTAAGATAGTTCTTTACTATTCCTTATTTGCTAAAAATTTTATTATGGATAACTGTTGGATTTGATCAAATAATTTTTCCACACATTGAGATTAACATATAATGTTCCCTTCTTTTATTCTAATGTCTTAGTATGGTGAATTTCAAATGTTAAATCAACCTGAAATAAGCCCCACTTGGTCATCATATAATACATTTTTTAAGTATTAAATTTGCCAAAAGAGTTTTAAAATTTTGGCATCAATGTCTATAAAAGATTTAGGCCTATAATTTTACTTTCTATTAATTACCTTGTAAGGTGCTGTTATCAAGGTTTTGATCTCATAAAACAAATTGATAAATGTTTCCTCATTATCTATTCTTTGGAAAAGTTTTTAAACAATTTTTTAAAGTATTTTGAAAAATTGATCAATGAAGACATCCATACCTTGAGACTTGTATGTCGGTAAGGTTTTAATGATTGAATCAACATCTTTAGTGGATGTACAATAATTTGTATTTGTATTTCCTCTTATTTTACCTTTTATATGTGTCCTTTGTTCAAGAAATGTGTCAAGTTTAACTAATTTTTAAATGAATAGAGAAAAAGCTTTCATTTTTTTCTTTTGTTTTTTGTTGTTCCCTTTATTATTCTGTATTTTTTTAACCTTTTTTGGCTTTGATTGCCTGTTATATATTTTGCTACTTGTGATTGACACTTAGATCATAGATTTTTCAGCATCTCTTATTTCCTATTATTTGAATTTAAGGTTATAATTTTATCTCTGAATAGATTTTTGGAGTCCACAAATACCTAAGTATTAGTTTTTCTAGGCTCAAACTTTACCTGTATGATGACCACTTGTGTACCTAATCCTGAATTGTACCCCACATCATTAAAATAAAATTTAAAAAATAGTAATACTTTATAAATGGTAGGAACAAAAAATATTGTTCAAAATATTTTCTAGCCTGTATTTTGGTTTACAGTAATTTCCCTTTATCTGTGGGGGATGCCTACAGATGTCTTAGGAATATGTGTTCCTAAGGTAAAGATTAATTAAGAAATTAGGCACAGTAAGAGATTGACAGTAATAACCTATAAAAAAAGAACAATTATAACAATATACTATAATAAAAGTATGTGAATGTGGTCTAGCTCTCTCTTCCTCTCAAATACCTTATTGAACCATACTTACCTGTTTGTAAATCATGGTTGACTGTGGTTAACTGAAATCATGGAAAAAGATATGGATAACAGAGGTCTGTTATATTCTTTACTTGTGAGAAATCTACTGATAGCTTTATAAATTTTCCTTGTATGTGACAATTTGCTTTTTTCTTGGTGTTTTCAATCTTTCCTTTTTGTCTTTGGCTTTTGAGAATTTGATTATAATCCTCGTTATTCATTTCCTCCTCTAGATTTAGGGATTTTTAAAATCATTATTTATTTAAATAAGTTTTTATTCCTTTATTTTTGCCCCATTCCTTCTGGGACACTCATAATGTATATATTGATTTGCTTTATGTTTTCCCATAATTCCTGTAGGCTGTCTTCATTTTTTTTTTCATTTTCTTTTTTTGTTTGCTTATTTGTTTATTTGGTTGGTTATTTTAACTAATCTGTCCTCACTGTTTGTTTTTTTCTGCTTCCTTGAGTTTACTGTTTATCTCTTTATGGAATTATTCAGTTTAGCCATTGTTTTCTTTAGCAGCAGAATTTTGTGAGGTTTTTTTATGCTATTGCTTTGTTAAACTTTCCATTTTGTTTGTGTATTGCTTTCCTGTATTTTCTGGTAGAACATTGAACTTCTTTAAGACAATTGTATTGAATGATTTATCAGGCAACTTGTAAATTTCTATTTCTTTATGGTGGGTTACTGGTCCTTTGATGGTGTCAAGTTTTTCTCATTACTTGTGATCCTTGTGGCCATGTATTGGTGTCTGCATATTATTCTAGTCTCTGTGGACTAAATTCAGCAGCGAAAGTCCTTCAATAGTCAGCCCATTGAGAGATTCTGAGCAGGCCAGTTGGCATGGTCCACAGGTGGGATTAATACTGGAGTCTTCAAGCAGGTTGGACTGGTTCCTGGGTAAGCAGGTGGGTGGGCATAGTGCCTTGGGTCTATGAGGTGGAGCCTGGAGCTTTATCCATGGGAGCTAGCTTGAAACCTGGGTCTACAGGGGCCAGTCTGGCACTTGGGTGACCCTTGAACCTGAGTCTGCAGGAGTTGTCCAGGTACTGGGATGGTCCTGGTGCTTAGGTCCATGGGGAAAGGCCTGGAACCTGATTCCAAGGAGACTGACCTGCACTGGGGTGGGCATAGAGCCTGAGTCTGTAGGGGTATGTTTGAGTCCTGGTTCTTGGGTATCAGCCTAACATCAGTGACTATTGTAATGAACATGGACCTGACTCTGCAGTCAGGTCAAGTTTAGAATCTGGGTCTACAGAGAGAGTTCTGGCGTCTTGGTCCACAGAAGCCAACTCAGCATTGGGATCTATTATAAAAGGCCTGGAACCTGGGTCTGCTATAGCATGAGGACATGGGGGCCATTTTGGAGCATAGAGTTACTTGGTGAACCTAGAATCTGTGTCTGCAGGGGTCAACCTGAAGGCCAGATCCACAACTGTCAGCCTAGTGCTTAAGGTAATGGAGGCCAGCCTGCATTTTGCATCTACAGGTACCAACCTGGTACCAAATTGGATATGGAGGTGAAGTTCACATGTGTTGGCCTGGTGTCTGGGATCATGAGGGCTAGTCTAGTTTTTGGTATACCTGGAGCCTGCATCTGCAAGGACTGGCCTAGAGCCTGAGTCTGTGAGGGCTAGCCTTGAGTCTTAGGCCATGGATGGCTGACTTAAATCAAGTTTCATAGGGGCAGTTCTGGTGCCTGAATTCACGAAGACTGGCCCAGTGCTGAGATCTACCGGGTCAGGCCTGGACTCTTGGTCAGATGAAACAGACTTGGACCCAGGGTCCGCTACAGTGTGGGATCTCAGGATCCAGCCGGAGACTGGGTGCATAGGTACCAGCCAGATACCTGAAGGCATGGGGACTGGCATGGTTTTGGTCTTCAAGTGTCATTCTGTAGTTAGTGACTACAGTAGCCAGCCCTGGAGCTGCAGCAAGCTTGAAATTTGGGTACATGTGGGACCAGACTAGTGCTGGGACAGTATGATTCCTGGGGCTATAGGGGCTCCCTGGACCTGGAGTCTGTGAGGACGTACCTGGTTACTAGGGTTATGGTGGCCAGCCTAACAGTGGGGAAAGACTGTCACCTTGTGCAGATCTGGAGCCTGAGTCTGGGGAGTCAGACTGGATCTCTGGGAGTTGGCCTAGTATTAAGGTGGGCCTAGAGGCTTGATCTATGGATGCAGGCCTAAATTTTAGGTCCGCAACTTCCAGCCTGGCACAGGTAAAAGCCTAGAGAATGAGTCCTTGGGGGATGTCCTGAAACCTGTGGCCATGGTGGCCTGTGTTGTACTGGGTTTTACTAGGGCAGGCCCGATGGAGTTTAAGGCAAATTTCAGTGCTCGCTTTACTCTCTTTTCCCAATGCAGAAGTTATGTCTCTCCACAATGTGCTGCCTCGGGTTGGGAAAAGGATGATGTCAATAATGTAAAATTGCCCTTCTTACCCTCTTCAATATGTCTTATTTCTGTGTATGTTATGCGCTAGTTCTTTTTGTGTTGTTATAAAGGAATACCTGTGGTTAGGTCATTTATAAAGTGGTTTATTTTGCCTCACAGTTCTGAGGACTTTACAAAAATCATAGTGTGCACATCTGCTTCTGATGAGGCTCTCAGGAAGTGAAGGGGGAGCATGCAAGAGAGGGAGGAAGAGAGATGCCAGGCTCTTTCAAATAACCAGCTCTTGAGTTAACTAATAGAGCAAGAACTCATTACCATGGGGAGGGCACCAAACAACTTATGAAGGGTTTGCCCCCATGACACAATCACCTCCCACTAAGCCCTACCTCCAACTTTAGGAATCATATTTCAACATGAGGCTTGGAGGCAAAAATATCCAAATCATGTCACTGTGTGCTACACCCAGTTGTGATTCTCAAGTGCTTTCCTTAGCTTTTGTGAAGATATTTTGCAGTGTGGACAAGTACTTGATGGTCCTATTCCACCATCTTCCTCACATCATTCATCAGCAAGTTTCACAGATTTTACATTTCCAAAGTTTTGGGTAATTTTTAGTTATTTTTTGTCATTAATTTCTAGATTCATTCATCTGTAGTCAGCAAACATATGCCATAAATTTTTAATACTTTGATACTTGTTGCAAATTGCTTTACGGCCCAGTATATGGTCACTGTTGTTAAATGTTCTATGTGAATTTGAAAAAAAAATGTGTGTTATGCAGTTGTTGGGTTTGTTGTATTTATAGTGCATCAGACCTTGCTACTCAAAGTTTTTTTTTAATCTCTATTGATATATTTTTGTCTTCTTATTCTGTTAGTTACAAAGATAAGTATACTAAGAGTTCCAAGTGTGTTTGTGAGTTTGTCTATTCTTACTTTTAGTTTCATAATTTTGTTTGCTTTATATATTATAAAGGGATTCCATTTGGATATATAAAAATATAGGATTGTTATATCTTCCTAATGGATTAGCCCTTTGGTCATTATAAAACACCTCTCTCTTTGTCTTATAGTCTGACATTAGTATAACTCTGTGGCTTGCTATTTATTAGGGTGTGCACAGTGTCTTTTCTCCTTTTTATTTTCAACTCTTTTGTGTCCTTATAGTTTATGTGTATCTCTCACAAGAAGCATATAGTCAATTTTTTTTAATCCACCGTGATATTTTTCTTTGTAGTTTATTTTTAAGGCAATTCCTTTTTATCTAAGTTTAAATTAAACATCTCACTTTTTATTTATTATTTGCCTATCCATTTGTTCTTCATCCTTTCTTACTTTCCTTTGTATTTATCAAGCATTTTTACTACTTTTACCCCCTGTGATAATTTATCAGTTATACTTTTTTGGTTATTATTTTGTGGTTATACTAGAGATTACAACATTTATCCTTTGACACATTAAAGTTTTACAAAAGTTAGTATTTCCTCCACTTCCCATACAATGCAAGTATCTTACAACACTTTGATTCTATTTACTCCACTCAATTTTTGTGCTGTTATTCCCATATTTTAATGTACTTCAAATTTAAATGATTGTTGTTACTGCTGTTTATAAATAATATTCATGTTCTGTACAAATATTTGCTCTTTGGTGTTCTTTATTTTATCTTGTATTCAATGTGGATCACCTTAGGTCATTTTTCTCCTGCCTGGAAAATGAAATTTTATTTTTTTATTTGCTTACATATCACTATATTTAATCTTAATTTTTAAAGACTGTTTAAGTTTTGTTAATAATCTGAAATTGGCAGTAATTTTCTTTTATAACTTTCTTTTAATCACCTATATACCAAATAAGTACAGACACATTATTTTATACCATAAAGAAAAACTAAGAATACACTTTGGAAATAAAGAAAACTGCTCAGAGTTTAAATATTTGAATTTCCTATCATTTGAAACTGAGACTATGTCTATATAAAGCAAGTATTTAATAATATTTGGCTACATTGTCCATTTTCTCACTATTTCATAGTTGTCTTTTTTAGTGTTCTCCAAAGTGAGATGAATGTGCAAGAAAATACATTATAGTGTAGGAATAAGATATCAGAACTTCAATTTATATATTTCATTCAATATTTTGAAATTTGCTATTTTAATATATGATTATAATGTATATCATTATAGTAGACTATGACTATGCTTACTATATTAAGTTGATGTCTTCAAAAGTGTCTATCAATAAAAATCTTTGAAAAAGGAAGCTTACTACTTTAAATAACTAAATAACTAATGATGAGTGATTACTTACTACTTTAGACTATGGGAAGGAAGTCAAAATTCAGTGAAAGTATAATGTTTTTTGTCAGTATACAAAAGCAGTGATCAAACCAGCATAGCATATTCCTAAACTGTTAAATTTCCAATAGTATAGGTCATAATATCTTTTAGCTACTCCATTGAATTATAATGACTAATAGGTCATTAATCAGTTGCCTTTGGAAAAAACAAAAACACAAAGTTGAACTTTCAGATATCAATAAAATTTTCTAAGACCATTCAGAGCAGTGCTTTTTAACCAAAGCTGAGTATCCAAATCATCTGAGAGAGTTTTAAAATATATCCGTGATTATTTCAACCCAGAGATTCTGATACACGGGTCTGGGAGCAGTTTTCAGATATATTGTTTTTCAAAATTCAAAATTTATTCTGATGTTTGTCTCCAGATGAGAACCACTGGATTAGATATTTTGTTTCTGTGCCTCCAAAGTATTTCTTAAGTTAATTGTTATTAAATGATGAGTACGGGCAAGTTTTGTGTTGGGCACTAGAACTTTATAAAATAAAAATAAATTTTACACAAATTAAATACATTTTAGCATTTTTACTTGTTTCGTGTTTAAGAACTTAATGATTTAGGTCAGTCAAAAAAGTTAAGCTCTACGGAGAGTGCTTACATAAGCATAAGCTATGAATTAGCACTGGTCACAACTCACTGCCCCAGCTAACTTATTAAGGAAGGAGTAACATTTTCAAAACAAATTATAATATGCTTATGCTTAGGAGACAATATTGATTGGTACCAAATTAAATGGACACCTTCCAAATGGAAAATATCATGGACCAATTTTCCCCGTGTGTAGAAACAATTCAAAATCCAGGTCAAAATTTACACGTACTCTCCTCACACATCGTTAGCTATTTAAATTTTGAAAATATTAAAAAGATGTGAGTTTTTTTCAGAACTAATTCAGTGAATTAAGAAAATACTGGTTTAAACTTTTTCTCCAGAGAATTTTTTAAGGGGAAACTGTTTCAATTTAATGTTATATATAATCAAATAAAATATTTTATTTTATAGTTTGTCAAATTACTGTTTTTATTTCAGAGTTTGGTATATTATATTTTGTTTAAATTTCTGGTGAGAATACATTTGGCGTTGGGTAGGAGGACTATAATATGAATTAAATGTAGATTTTTTTAGATCATGGAGATCAAAGAATGCATGAGTTATCAAAGTGTTGTTATTGAAGGCCTATTCATAATAATAATATCTATAATAAAATTTAATTAAAGCATTTTCTCTTTTTAATAGACAAGAAGTAAACATCAGAACATGTGATAATTCCATTTCAAGTAAGAATTTAGTCTTTGAATTTTAATATGTTTTATATTTGAAAATAATTTTAGGACCTAATAACTAGCATCTTTCAGTAAATTTGAAAAAGTAGAAATTGCTCTGAATTTTTGTTAAAATTTAATGGAAACATGCATGCATGTATATACATATGTGTATGTTGCTTCATGTATATGTATGTGTGTAATACATTTTTGCCCTTGCTGCAGGTTACTACTAGCTGGTTTAAAAGAAAAGATTTTAGTTTCTGCTTCCTCATAATACACACAAATCTTACTTGCATATAATTCCCTTGTGCTTTGAATTCATAATTACACAACCTAAAGTAGAGAAAGCAAATATAGTTAAAGAAATTAAAGTGGTTAGTGAATAGTCCATTTGTTGAAAAGCTGCAACTTTAGGAAATTTCACTTTAGCATATTGAGCTAAAATCTGCTACACTGCTATAACTATTATCCATTGGTTCTAACCTTTTCCTAACTGATTAAGAGCATGAGTTCTGGGGCCAAACTATCTGTTTTGTCATCTTAACTCTAGTACTTACTAGCTTTATGATGTGAAGCATCTCATTAATCTTTATATCTGTGCTTCATTTTCTCACATATGTAAAATAGAAACAATTATATTATCTAATTCAAAGAATTGTAAGGATTAAATGAGTTTAATACAATGCTTAGAGCACAGTCTGGCAACTATACTATTATTATCACTACTATTATTAACTCATATAGCAATCCTTTAAATATCTAAATATAGTGATAACATTTTTCATTTGCTTTCTCTTCTCCAGGAGAGCTAACATGAGTTTGCTCACTGCTTCCTTTTTTGATATAATTTTCATAAAATTTGATCTTCCTGATTACTCTGTTCTGGATGTTCTCAAATGTGTATATACCCTTCTTCAAATAAAATTTTCAGAAATGAATGCAGTATTTCAGTCTAAGTCCCTAATTTCTGTGACTTGGGATGCCAATGAAGTCTGAGGGGTGCTAAAACAAACACTCAGATGGAACCAATAAATATTTTATTGACAACTTTATTTTTAACAACATGCTAGTCATTGTGGGGACTATAGTAGGAAACGTCATATTGCTTGCACTCTAACTAAAATGAAAAAAAAAAGTAGAGGAGATGATGAAGATGTTTGAAAGGCAAGAGTGAATATTTTTCTATTTTCCATTCTACTGTTGGATTATATTACTTTACAATCACAATTTAAGTAACTATCTGTAAAACTTGGTTTAATCTAGAAAATAAAATTACAAATATCATTTTAAACATAATTCAATGCTAAATGAGAAAATTGGTTTTCATTTCCCCCAACTGCTGTGCAAATAAACTACAAACTCCAAGGGGAAATCTATATTTTAATTTATAACTTAGTTAATTTAAATGATGTATTTCTTACTTAAGAATATTTCAATGCTGATGAAAACCTGGTATTAACTCCAAGTTGTTTATTGTCTTTTCTCATTTTAGTCAATGAATCAATCCAAAAATCATGGAATCAAGAACACTTTTCTTTGACATTTTCCAAACCATCCCAGCCAGATATAAAAGAGAGATCAAGGCCTTCAGAATCACAACTCACAGTTCCTGTAAGTATAGAAAATATCCTATTTTAAAACTAACTCTACATTGATACAATAAATATAAATAAGGCATATGTAATTTGAATTGGAAGAAGAAATTTAATGTAAAATTCTCTGTGCAACATACTTCCCTCACCTGTTTCAGATTAAATTTTTATTTTTACATGATTCTCCACATCAGAGTCATTATCTAAGCAAGTTGAAGAACCTAATGTTGTAACTGGTAATAGTCTATCAGGAAATGTTTACCAGTTGTAAATGCATCTAAATTTTGAAACTTAGAGAAGAAACTAGTCTTGATGAGGTTTCAGGGCCTCCCCCCCTTTTTTTTTATCTGACATTCAGGATATTTGATACTAAGTGATTCAAGTTTCCTCTGTGTCTATAAAATGGAGTTACCCTATCAATTAGCAAAAGGAAAAATAAGCAAACATGGATCACCCATTGTCTTAACAAAATACTTTTAAAGCATCTCAAATAGCAAAGTTACAGCCAATGCACTCATTCAAGGACATTCATTACATCTATAGCGACCCAAGTTTCATGCTTCTCTTCATGGTCATCCTTTAATTTCATACTACCATTAGATTGTGAGTGACTCTACTGGAGAGTAGAGGCAGTAGAAGAAGTAAATATAAAATCAGTCTTTGAGGCTAATTATGATAGCCAGATTTGACAAATGTTTGGATGGGAGTTGAAAATAAATTGCACCACTGCTACATAAATTAACATGGATCAAACATTTATTCGTTTCATTTATATATTTGTTTTTTGTAGTATAGTAGGAGGGTGTATGCTCTTAATTTGACAAGAGACCTTGAAAGCAAGAGTAGAAATCAGGCTAGGGCTGAAACCTACAACTATCACAGGAACTGTCATGACACACTTCAAAGGGATCAGCTTATTTCTGAATAAGTTGGGGATGCAGGGTATGCAAACTGTTCCAAGACAATTCTCCAGTAAAATAGTTCAAAAGGAACCCACTGCTCATTTTGAGGACAAGCTTTAAAATGTTGTGGGCTTTTTTGAATTCCAAAATCAATAAGGGAATCCTAAAATTTTTCTAATGTCATTTTATTTTCAATGTGCAGTTATCACACACAAATGTACACACAACCATGAAAAAGAAAATATATCTATTCTAATTTTAAATAGTTAATGAGAACATAAACTATTTTTATTTTCAATATAAAGAGACATAACTCATTCACAAATGTTTATTATTATTCTAACCAATCTTTTCAGAGGCATGACAAAAGAAAACTAGAGAAAGGTCAAAAGCCAGCTTATATATGGATAAGGCATTCTTTAAGAAAAATTTTCCAAAGGCCATTTATGCACTTAGCTATTAGGAGACAGGCTCCATTCAGGCATCCTTACACTCCCAAAATCCATCTTAAAAAAGCAGAATCTAAGAAGTTTAAATATGAAGAAAAAAGAACAACTTGGAAGAAAGATCTAAAAAAAGTAACAGGCTCACATGCAATAAATCCAGAAACTAAGGAAATACTAAAAGATGAGAAAACTAGAAGAAAAAATAAAGCAGATAAAGCTACCTCAAAATTATCACATGAAAGTGAAGTGTCTAAGAATTCAAAGCTCACATCAGAAACAAATCCAGAATCCAAAGAATTTATAGTCTCAAAAAAAGATAACTCTTCAAAGAATTCCAAAGAGACAAACACTGAATTTATATGTGCAAACAATGATCCAGGAAAGGATTCTAAAAAGAGTTCAAAGACTAATTCTGATGCCAAATCAATGACTTATTCAAAAAATAATTCAAATGTGGACTTGATGTATTTCGAGCAGTCTGGTGCAAAATGCACAGATGATACATGGTCAAAGAATTACTCACAAAATAATGCAAAGAAGCCTGCAAAGAAGGACACAAAGAAAGATACAAAAAAAGGCTCTGATGCTGAATCTGGAGACTCAAAAGATGCAAAGAAAACTTCAAAGAAGGATAAGAAAAATGCAAAGAAAGATGAAAAGAAAAAAGAGGCAAAGAAGGACACAGAGTCCACTGATGCTGAATCTGGAAACTCAGAAGATGCAAAGAAAGATGCAAAGAAGTCTAAGAAAGCTTCAAAGAAAGATGACAAAAAGAAAGATGCAAAGAAGGATACAGTCTCCACTGATACTGAACTTGAATTGGAGTCCAAAAAAAGTAAGAAAGAAGATAAAAAGGAAAAGAAAGATTCAAAGAAAGATAAAAAGAAGTCTGTAAAGGAGGATACAGGTTCTACTGACGCTGATTCTGAATCTGAAGGAAACTCAAAACAGGGTAAAAAAGATGTAAAGAAGAAGAAAGATTCAAAGAAAGATTCCAAAAATAAAAATGCAAAGAAGAACGTAGAATCTACTGATACTGAATCTGACTTGGAGTTAAAGAAGGTTAAGAAAGATTCAAAAAAGGAAAAGAAAGGTTCAAAGAAAGATGCCAAGAAGGATGCAAAGAAAGACACAGAGTCTACTGATGCTGCATCTGATGAGTCTTCCAAGACAGGCTTTAAAAAGCCCCAAATGGTCAAAAGTTCAGATACTGAATCTGAAGGGTCACTATATAAATCTGGGGCTGAAAAAAGAATTGATGAATCAGATTCAAAGAAGGAAGCAACAGAACTAAAGAGAGACTTCAGAATGTCATCCAAAAAGACCACATTCAAAGAAAAAGGGAAGAAAACAAGTACAGGTAGAGTTCCTCCATCAAGAGAAAGACCACCACTCCCTCCTTGTGAGCCTATTCTACCATCACCTAAGGTCACACGTTTCTGTCGATGCAAGATGCCTCCTCCACCTCCAAAACCAAGATATGCTCCTTTGGTATGTTTTCTACTGTTTTATTTTTAAGCCAAAATAGATATAAAATGAAAGATATTTTAAAAGTGTGAATTTATATTTTATTTAAAGAATAGCTCTTTTTTACTGAAATATTTACAAGTTTGGGACTCAAAGGTAAGAAAAATTAAGAATACTTTAAAAGAGTTATAAAACAAATATTGAAAAGTTCAGAGAATAATATCCAGTCTAGAGCAAAAATGATTATTTTGTAGTTTAAGAAAACATTTAAAAGTATTAGTATTTGCAATCATTTTGCCAAAGTTTTTAACTGTTCTATATTTAGGAAGGAACAAAAATGAAAATTGACTAAAATTTATATAGGGACATATTTAATTGATATACAAAGACATTTCCTGAGAAGTTGCTGAATACAGTGAAAACTCAATTAACCCAAATCCAGACATATCAGGTGTAAATACAACATATCAAAATTGAGATGTGCAAAAATTAAATTATTTAATCCATATCTGAACTAAATTTTTTTTCTTGTCTTTTATTTATTTATTTATTTATTTATTTTTATTATGGTATTATGGGGTACAGTTAGGGGTTAGGCATGCAAAAATGCTTCATTCAGGCACCCTTGATGATAAGAGGTATCTCCCCATCCCCAGACAGATATTTATCACCATTAATCCCATTGCCCCCCCCTCACAGTTTTCCACCACTGTCAGTCATTTTCTTGTGGTAGTATGTTGGATGATCAAGGTCTACTATATGAGTGAGAACATGTGATACTTAGTTTTTTGTTTCTGTGAGAGGTGACTCAGTATTATGGACTCTAGTTCCATCCAGGTTGCTG